>CP125978.1:417081830-417370705 GCA_030063025.1 Avena longiglumis | reverse complement strand
ATCAATTGTGCTTCGTTCAGTTACGACATTATAGGGAATATATATATGGGATTAATTGAATCCTGGCATAGTGGTTCATCCGATATGATCATCGATGAATGTGTGGGAGTCAATATGGGTGCCCAGACCCCGCTGTTGATTATTGATCCCGAGATTTAAACGAGTTAAATCTCTCTAGAATCGGCTGGGCCCTATGGGGCCTTGTGCCCCTGGCCCAAAGCGGCCAGGACACTCCCTCATAGGCCCATGCCCCCTCCCGGAAGGTGGGGCCACGTTGGTCCCCTTCCGGAAGGTTCTAGAAGCACGGTACAATACCGATTAACGGAACAATTCCGAACTCCAAAACTGCACCGCCTTATATGAATCTTATTCTCCGGACCATTCGGAACCTCTCGTGATGTCCCGGATCCCATCCGAGACTCAACAAAATTCATAAACCAATTATCCAATCTATCCTAGCGCCAAGACACGTTAAGTGTGTGACCCTGGTTCGAGAATATGCGCATATGATCTTCTATCAATAATCAACGGGTCTGGGCACCCATATTGACTCCCACACATTCATCGATGATCATATCGGATGAACCACGATGTCGATTCAAACAATCCCATATATATATTCCCTTCATCTCGCGATATTTTACTTGCCCGAGATTCGATCGTTTGCGTCATACCTAGTTCAATCTCGTTCACGCAAGTACTTTACTCGTTAATCCGATATCACTTTGTGATTAACTCCTTAACCACATGCTTGCAAGCGGTGTTGATGTCGATTACGAGTGGGCAAGTATATGTCTCCGACTTGGGAGGACAAATTCCATCTCGATACATACAACCCAATGATACTTTACGATCACCGAGAGACACCTTTATGATCACCCTCTCATAGGATGACGTTTGATGACCTCAAAGCTTTCTTCCGTACCGTGGAGTTGCATTATCTCATGGTCTAAGGAATACAATATTTGACATAGGAAAGCTTCGAAGATGAACACGATGAACGATCTAATTGCTTCGCTTAGTTTGGGTCATCCATCATATCATTCTCCCAATGATATGACCTCATTATCAATTGACAAATCATGTCTATGGTTGAAACCTTAACCATCATTGATCAATGAGCTAGTCCATAGAGGCGTATTAGGGACACGTTGTTGTTTACAAACCACACAAGTATTAAAGTTTCCGCTAATACAATTCTAGCATGGAATATAAACTTTATCATGAACAAGAATTATAATAATAACATATTTATTATTGCCTCTAGGGCATAATTCCAACGATCTCCCACTTGCACTAGAGCCAATAATCTAGTTTACATCTGGTAACAATCTCACACCCATGGCAATCGAGGTGTTGATCATGTTTTACACGTGGAAGAGGTTTAGTCAATGGATCTGCGACATTCAGATCCGTATGTACTTTGCTAATCTTGAGATCTCCATCGCTATATAATCTCGGATTATATGAAACTTATTGTTGATATGCTTGGTCTTTGGATGATAGCTTGGTTCCTTAGCGAGTGCTATGGCGCCATGTTGTCACACAATATCTCCTATGGGTCCAATGCACTTGAACCACACCAAGCTCGATGATGAAGTTTCGATCCAAACTCCTTCACTTGACGCCTGCAGCAGACCATGTATTCCGCTTCTCATCAGATCCCATGATCACGCTTTGCTTGCAGCTTCTCCAACTCACTCCTCCATTCAAAATATACACGATCCTTTCCGAGATTTAGAATCATCCTTGTCGATTGTCAAAACTAGCGTTGACGTAACCTTTTACGACGAGCTGTTCATCACCCCCATAGACTAAGAACATTTCTTTAGTCCTATTTAGGTACTTTAGGATGTTCTTCACGGCTGTCCAGTGTTCCACTCCTGGATCACTTTGATATCTTCTTGTCAAACTAAGATCATTGGACACATCCGGTCTAGTACACAGCATGGCATACATGATAGAACCTATGGCCGAGGCATAAGGCACTTTGCTCATAGCTTCCCTATCATTTACCATAGCTGGACACTGAGCCTTGCTCAATATCTTACACGACAACATAGGCCTTGAACCTTTCTTTGCCTTATCCATTCTCAACCTTTCGTAACTTTGTCTAGGTATGTACTCTGGCTTAAAGCTATCAGGCGTCTTTGTCTATCTCTATAGATTTTGATGCCCAGTATATAAGCAACTTCACCTAGGTCTTTCATTGAAAAACACTTGTTCAAATAACTCTTCATATCGTTAAGCATGTTTATGTCATTTCCAATAATCAATATGTCATCCACATATAGTACCAGAAACGTCACCGAGCTCCCACTCACTTTCTTGTAAATGCAAGCTTCGTAGCAATTTGGAACAAATCCAAAGCTCTTGATCACTTGATCAAAACGAAGGTTCCAACTCCGAGATGCTTGCTTCAGTCCATAAATGGAACACTGAAGTTTGCATACTTTATCAGCATCCTTAGGATCGAAAAAACCTTCGGGTTGTATCATATACAACTCTTCATCAATGTTGCCATTGAGGAACGCAGTCTTGACATCCATCTGCCATATTTCATAATCATGAAACGCAACAATTGCTAATAAAATCTGAATGGACTTAAACATTGCTACGGGAGAGAAAGTCTCATCGTAGTCAACACCTTGAACTTGTCGAAAACCTTTCGCGACAAGCCGTGCTTTATAGACGGTAACATTACCATCCGCGTTCGTTTTCTTCTTGAATATCCATTTGCACTCAACGGCATTTCGGTCGTTAGGAGGATCCACCAAAGTCCATACTTGGTTTTCGCTCATGGATCCCAATTGGATTTCATGGCTTCCGACCATTTCTCGTAGTCCGGGCTCATCATCGCTTCCTCATAGTTCGTAGGTTCACGTCTTCTACCAACAGACAACAAGACAGGTTGCCATACCACTCGGGAGGGGCGCGACCTTGTCGACCGCGACGCTCGGTGGCAGCATCGTCCAAAGCTTCATGATCCTTGTCATTAGCTTCCTCTATTGTTGGCAAAGCGAATCGAACACTTTCGGTCAAGCGCTACTCTCCAATTCAAGAGAAGGTTCAATAACCTCGTCTAGTTCTAATTTCCTCCCACTCACTTCTTTCGAGAGAAACTCCTTCTCAAGAAAGGAACCGTTCTTCACGACAAACACTTTGCCTTCGGTTACGTGATAGAAGGTATACCCAATAGTTTCCTTAGGGTATCCTATGAAGACGCATTTCTCCGCTTTGGGTTCGAGCTTGTCGGCATCAACTTCTTGATGTAAGCTTCAGATCCCCAAACTTTAAGAAACGACAACTTAGGTTTAGCACCAAACCACAGTTCATACGGTGTCGTCTCAACGGATTTAGATGGAGCCCTATTTAAAGTGAATGCAGGTTTCTAATGCATAACCCCAAAATGATAACGCAAATCAAGAAGAGACATCATTGATCGGACCATATCTAATAGGGTTCGATTCCGCATTCAGACACACCATTGCTGTGGTGTTCCGGTGGCGTGAGTTGTGAAACGATTCCACTTGCTTTAAGATGCGTGAGAAAATCATAACTCAAATATTCACCTCCACGATCGGATCGTAGAAACTTAATCTTTACATTCGATGGTTCTCCACTTCATTGAAATTCCTTGAACTTTTCAAATGTTCCAGATTTATGTTTCATTAAATAGATATACCCATATCTACTTAAGTCATCGGTAAAAGTGAGGAAATAGCGATATCCATCGCGTCGAAACACTCATCGGTCGCATACATCGGTATGTATGATTTCCAACAAGTCCGTTGCTCTCCATCATACCGAGAACGGGTTTTGATCATCTTGCCCATGAGGCATGGTTCGCATGTGTCAAATGATTCAAAATCAAGAGACTCCAAAATTCCATCGAATGGAGTTTCTTCATGCGCTTTACACCAATATGACCTAGACGACGCCACAAATAAGTAGTATTATCACTATCTACTTTGCATCTCTTAGCCTCAATGTTATGGATGTGTGTTTCATCCCTTTCGAGATTTAGAAGAAATAAACCATTCACAAGAGGTGCATGACCATAAAAGATGTTACTCATATAAATAGAACAACCATTATTCTCCGATTTAAATGAATAACCTTCTTGCAATAAACACGATCCGTAAATAATGTTCATGCTCAACGGCACATAATAACACTTATTAAGGTTTAAAACTAATCCGAAGGTAAAACTAAGGAGAGGCGTGACGGCCATCACATCAACTCTTGATCCGCTGCCAACGCGCATCGTCACCTCATCCTCGCAAGCCGCCGTCTATTCCGTAGCTCTGCTTCGAGTTACAAATATTAGCAACCGAACCGTATCAAATACCCGTGCACTACAACGAGGGCTAGTAAGGAAAACATCAATAACATGTATATCAAATATACCTTTGATGGTGCCAGCCTTCTTGTCCGGCTAAGTACTTGACGATTTGCCCAAAGGACCCTTGTCCTTGCAATAGAAGCACTCAAGGTCGGCTTAGGACCAGACTTGAGCTTCTTCTCGCGAGAACAGCGCTTTGCCGCCTTTCTTGAAGGGCTTCCTTGCACCCTTTCTTAAAGGTGGGGGGCTTGTTGACCATCAACACATGATTATTCTTTTTGATGTTCACCTCCGCTACTTTCATCTTAGCAAAGAGCTCAGTGATCATATCAGTGGAACCAATCTGATTGTGATCAACTACAAAACTTTTGTAGCTAGGAGTGTCAATCTTGAGCTCCTATGGAATCATGCAGTCCAGTTGCTCAAGGTGTTGAGTGTAGCCCGACATCTTAATGGCGTGCTCACTAACGTAACTCCCTTCCTCCATCTTGTAGTTAAAGAATTTCTTAGAGATCTCATATCTCTCAGAATGGGCTTGAGTCTGAAACATGTTTTTCAGCTCCTCGAGAATCTCAAAGGGCCCGGCGAACTCCTCAAAATGATTTTGAAGATCCGATTCCATAGCATACAACATGACGATCTTAATCAAATCATAATCATCCTTGCGCGACTGATAAACAGCTTTTTCATCAGCCGCGATCTATGACAGGGTTACCTAACGCTTTCAAGGACATAGTCCTTTTGTCCGCATGTAATGATTCTTAGATTGCGGAACCAGTTGGTGAAGTTAGACCCATTGTTTCTAAGATTTTCTTTCTCAGCAAAAACGTTGAAGTTGAAGTTGGACTTGGCCATTGGATCTACAGTATTTTCTAGTACAATTTATACTATGTTCATGATAAATAGTTCAACTTAATCAAATTACTAGATGAACTCCCACTAAATTCAACATCCCTCAAGTTGTTTAGTGAACACGATCCAAATTCACCACACCTAATCCGATCATCACGAGAAGAGATATGGTTTCAATGGTGGACAACGAAGTGTCGATCATATCATTCATATGACTCATGCTTAACCTTTCGGTTCTTGTGTTCCGAGGCCATGTCTGTACATGCTAGGCTCGTCAAGTTAGACAAGTATTTCCGTGTGCAAAACTGGCTTGCACCCATTGTATGTGAGCGAGAGTCTATAGCACCCGATCATCACGTGATGCTTGGACACGACGTTTAACTTCATAGCGGTGCATACTTGGGGAGAACACAGTTTTATCTTGATATTTAAGTGAGGAATCATCTTATAATGCTACCGTGATCTAAGCATAATAAGATACATAAAGGATAAACATCACATGCATATAACTTTATGTGACATGGTATAGCCAATCTTCGCAATGATCTCCATATTGTGCGTCCGCATGATCTCCATCACTCCACCATGATTGCCTCCACCACGAATAGCAACTACAACTATTGCTAACTACTTAGCGATAAAGTAAAGCTATTACATGGCGTATAAGAAGTTGACTATGGTCATACACAATTATAAAGACAACCATATGGCTCCTGCGTTGTGTACTCATCGACATGCAAGTCGTGAAACATTACAAAACATGATCATCATACATTATACACATCACATCTTGGGCCATACCATATCACGAAAACACTCCTACAAGAACAAGTTAGACGCCTCTACTTTGTTGTTGCATGTTTTACGTGGCTTATGGGAGTAGATGCTAAGAACGATTCTTACCTACGAAAGCCACAACGGTAATATTATGGTTGCCAAACTCGGTGTTAATCCCATGACAACTATAGTGAGAGAAACGACATCCACCACCGCATGTGTGGTACAAGCCACACGTCAAGTGCGGTCTCTGACGACGTCGCGTAAGGTTGGCCTGGACCGCTTCAATCTCACTATCGCGCCATAAGAAGAACACAAACAAGAGGCTTGCAATAGAAAACATCAACGCCCGAACAACCATGTTGCGTTCTACTCGTGAAACACATCGCATAGATCCGCTCGATACCCTTTGAAGGGTTTCGCGGCATAGTAAATCAAAATTTTCTACGGATGCGAGCAGAGGGAAAGCCAAGATCTAATCTAGGAGATGCAAACAACGAGAGATTGATTAGATCTTCATACCCTTGAAGATTCAGACACATGAACGTTAAATCGGAACGTGGGTGATGTAGTCGTTTCGCTTCTCCTCGGCGATCCGATCCGGTCTAGCACCACAAGTGGCGGTGCCTCCGTGAGATGCACACGCAGCACCTCGACGTCTCCTCCTTCCTCGGACCAGCAAGTATGGTGGAGATAGATTGGATCTACAACACGGCGTGGTGTATATGGTGGAGAATTTCTGCAGCAGGCTTCGCCTACAAGATCGGGAGGAGAGGAAGGTAGCAAGGCAGCTAGGGCTTGGAGGAAGGTGTGTGAGGGAGGCGACCAGCCCTATATTTATAGAGGGGCAGCCTGCCCTCCTCAAGCCTGTCTCTAGTTTAAACGATTTAAACTCTCCTTCTAGAAATCTATCTCTAGTTTAAACGATTTAAACTCTCCTCTTCTAGAAATTCTATCCCGAGATTTAAACGAGTTAAATCTCTCTAGAATCGGCTGGGCCCTATGGGGCCTTGTGCCCCGCCCAAAGCGCCCAGTACACTCCCTCATAGGCCCATGCCCTCCCGGAAGGTGGGGCCACGTTGGTCCCTTCCGAAGGTTCTAGAAGCTTCGGTACAATACCGATTAACTTGAACAATTCGAACTCCAAAACTGCTGCCTTATATGTATCTTATTCTCCGGACCATTCGGAACCTCGTGATGTCCCGGATCCCATCCAAGACTCGAATAAAAATTCATAAACCAATTATCCAATCTATCCTAGCGTCAAGACACGTTAAGTGTGTGACCTGGTTCGAGAATATGCGACATGATCTTCTATCAATAATCAGCGGGGTCCGGCACCCATATTGACTCCACACATTCATCTATGATCATATCGGATGAACCACGATGTCGATTCAAAAATCCCATATATATATTCCCTTCGTCTCGCGATATTTTACTTGCGAGATTCGATCGTCGGTGCCGTCATACCTAGTTCAATCGTTCACGGCAAGTACTTTACTCGTTCCGTAATCCGATATCACTTTGTGATTAACTCCTTAACCACATGCTTGCAAGCGGTGTTGATATCGATTACCGAGTGGGCCAAGTATATCTCTCCGACTTGGGAGGACAAATTCCATCTCGATACATACAACCCAATGAGATACTTTCCGATCACGAGAGACACCTTTATGATCACCCTCTCATAGGATGACGTTTGATGACCTCAAAGCTTTCTTCCGGTACCAGGGAGTTGCATTATCTCATGGTCTAAGGAATACAATATTTGACATAGGAAAAGCTTCGCAAAGATTAACACGATGAAACGATCTAATTGCTTCGCTTAGTTTGGGTCTGTCCATCATATCATTCTCCCAATGATATGACCTCATTATCAATTGACAACTCATGTCTATGGTTAGGAAACCTTAACCATCATTGATCAATGAGCTAGTCCATAGAGGCGTACTAGGGACACAGTATTGTTTACAAACCACACAAGTATTAAAGTTTCCGCTTAATACAATTCTAGCATGGAATATAAACTTTATCATGAACAAGAATTATAATAATAACATATTTATTATTGCCTCTAGGGCATAATTCCAACATGATCTACTCAGACATGGAGGCAAACAACATCATGGCAACGGTAATGAAAATAATTATAGGTGAATAGTTCTTGTATAAATCCACAACTAGTGCTGGAATTACAATAAGATCTAGATGGGATGGATGGATATGATGGTGGTGATGGTGATGCAGCGGTTGATGAAGATGGAGATCGATGCCTTGGCCTCCCATATCTGCTTAGGGTGAAGATGGATCCCTAGGGCAAGTTACCCCTCCAGATCCCTTCCGAGGAGGTTTTCGGCGATTTCGGGTGTTACGTATGTCGTCTCTCGATCCGGTTGGACGGGTGAAACTATTTGAGGAGGCGGTGCCGACGCTTATTATACGACGGGAACTATAAGGCTGGAAAAGTTCCTCCCACCGTATAATTGGTCGTTAAACCTTCTGTGTCCTCCAATCGCTTCGGGTTTTCTTCTGGTGTTATTGATATTTCCCAAATAAGAGATTTACGTTGTTTTTGGCTTCTTTTCACTCCAATATAACTGGTCCAAGAAAACATAAAAGGTACATACGAACCGTATACCAAGATCCTACCACTAAAATGCAAAATAATAATATAAAACATGATGCAAATATGCACTCATCAACTTCCCCAAGCTTAGACTCTTACTCGTCCCGAGCAAGTTTAGCTTTAATGGATGTGATCCTCATATTCATGAAGCTTAGTCGATAAAATAAATGAGATAGTTCCAACATGTGGTTGTCATATATGATACATAGGAATAAGTTCATGAATAGTACCTTACTTGAACTATTCGAATAATATTAGCAGGCTTCCACATCTTAGTGATCAACAGTTCACAAAAGATAAATCCCAATATGATATAAAGTGTTTTGGTTCGACCGAATGAGTTAGGGAGGTAGTTCCAAGTGTTTTAGGATTAACATATTCACTTGGGATTCAAAATCTCAAACGTTTCTTTGTCTTACCATAAGACAGTGGTGTATGCCTACTTGCTCTTTGCACATTCGATCTTTTTCTTCTTTCTCTTATTCTTTCTTTTTATTAATATGCTCACACTTTTGTTTAATTGATGTGCAAAGGAGCTAGCCATACATTCCACTTCATGTAGGGATTCAAAGTTTAACGATCTCAATTACCAAATTCCAATTGTATATGAAGGATATTTATGGCTTGAAGATTCTACCTCGACTTGTTCTCACTCTAATTTGATGGCACTTTAATTTTCCTTTGTTAAAGATTTCCTTTTCAACTTGACTGATTAAATTATTTTTCTTTTTGTAAATCAAACCATAAACTTACAACATATTGACTAAATTATATTTATATGTTCCATTAATACCAATGGTGTGGAAGACTCCTATTGCCATCATCAAGTGCAAGTAAAATTATACTCAAGCCATTCTTATATCCAATAAGACAAACTCAAACTCAATAATGCTCCATATATTAAAATAAACTCAAAATTTTATAAATGGGATCGACTATTCCTGAAGGGAATTCTAATGATGCAATCTTTATTTCTAAACACGAACTAATGCGAAACTAAAATAGTAATATAAAACTCATAAGATAGATTACAAGGTTTCAAAGATCTCCCCAAGCTTGGAATCAAGCTAGGCAGGATCAAATAACTCCTTGCTGGTACCTATTCCTCCTCCTGGATGGGAGGAATATTGCCTTCTTCTCCTGTATTGCAAACTTTAGCTATGCTTGCGAAGTGGATGTTGAGCTCGGCCATGTCGTATTGATGGTTCAAAATTTTCTTCTGGAGGAATTTCTTCTCCTCTGTCAACTCAAAAATAGTTTTAATCAAGAAACCAACTCTACCATCGATGTCATTTACCTTTTTATCAAGGTCTTTGCTCATCATCCAGTAGGAGTCAATCCCTTCTCAATAGTTTCAACACATGCCTTTGAAGATTTTTCCAATTGGTAGATCTTATCATGAATCTCATCTTGCCACACCTTCTTAGGTTTAAGAGGTGACGGGCCGAGTGGAGGTTTATAATAAGATCCTATGTTGGGATGGTAAGGATTAGGGAGATACTCATCCTTGCTCCTTCTCTGATCCGCTTTCCTCATCATATCCATCCTTTGCGGGAACATGTCCTCCCAATTTGGGAGAGTCTGGATCTCTGAGCTGAATGACGATGATGCTTCTTTTGGTTCTTTTTCCTTGATCCTCTTCACGGACTTCTCTTCTTTCTTCCTCTAAATCTTATTGACATGGAACGAATGCATGGATTCGCTGCACGGATGTTGTTAGAAGGGGCTTGAAGGGAGATGGCGATGGTTTTTCGAGGCTAGAGGTTGTAGCTCTGTGAAAACTTAATGAAAAAGGTTAGATGCGATCAACTCTAAAAGAGGAGGTCAAAAACCCGTATAGGTCCCGCCGTATAGTTATGAATCGGCTATAGATTCCCCATCTATGGCGGTACTAACTATACGACCATAACTATATGGCCGGGAATTTTCTTCCCGCCGTATAGTTGGTCGTTAAACATACTATATCCTGTCATAAAAATTTGGAGACAAGGTATATAACTATCTGCCATAACTATATAGTTGAAAATTTAATTTCCGATATATAGTTGGTCATTAAAGCTACTGTATGCATCAAAATTTTCCTGCTTCTTTGGGAATTCTTTATTAATCTAAAACTTAATAAAATACCAAGTTTTGACAGAAAAATGACAGCTTAAATTTTCGACCAATATTAACATTCATTGAACTATATTTTTATCATAACCAAATTTCTCTTATTTCACTAGAGCTTCAAGTGTTCCTTATTCGACACAAGCTTAACTAAAACTTAATTGAAAATTTAAAACTTACTCAAACCTTTATTTCACATGGGTTGCCTCCTATGAAGCGCTCTTTTATGGTCAATAGGTTGACCATAGTATTACTCACTTTGTCTCGATTGTATCCTTCCTGTAGTTTCCATTCCTTGTATATCTTTTCTCAATCACCTCTTCCGGGGAGATCACACGTATGGTGACTGCACTTATATCTTATTTTTTTCGATAATGCTTCAAGCGTTGTCCATTAACCACCCATGAAAGAGGGTGTTTTTTCCTGAAGCTTCATTGTTCCCGATGAAGGGTTTCGCAACATAGTAAATCAAAAAAATTCTACGGATGCGAACGGGAAAGCCAAGATCTAATCTAGGATATGCAATCAACGAGAGGGATAAATGAGATCTTCATACCCTTGAAGAATCACACAGCAGAAACGTTCAACAAAACGTGGGTGATGTAGTCGAACTAGCCTTCTCCTCCTCGTGATCCGATACGATCCAACGCCACAAGTGGCGGCCTCGAGATGCACGTGCGTGCCGCGACATCTCCTCCTTCCTCGGTCCAGCAATTGGGGTGGAGAGATAGATTGGATCTACAACACGACAGTGGTTCTATTGTGGAGAGTTTCTGCAGCAGGGCTTCGCCTACACGCAGTCGGGAGAGAGAGAGGTAGGGCAGCAGCTGGCGGCTAGGGTTTAGGGTGAGGGGAGGGTGTGCCCCCTTCCCACCTTATATAGGGGGCTGGCCGGACCCCTTGCCCCCTCCTCCAAGCCCTAGGGTGGCATCCCCAAGGGGTGAGTAGGCAAGTCTTCCCTTCTAGAAGGTTTCTAGGGTTTCCCCTAGGGTTTTGGCCGTCTGGGCCTATGGGGCCTTCTGCCCCTGGCCCAATGCGACCAGGGCACTCCCTCGTAGGGCCACACACCCCTCCGACAAGTGGGGCCACGTTGGTCCCACTTCGGAAGCTTCTAGAACCTTCCGGTACAATACCGAACATTCCGAAATCCAAAAACTGCTTTCCATTATATGAATCTTATTCTCCGAACCATTTCGGAACCTCTCGTGATGTCCTGTATATCATCCGAGACTCTGAACAAAAACTCATAAACCATTTATCCATTCTATCCTAGCATCGAGACATTTAACTGTGTGACCCTATGGGTTCGAGAATATGCAGACATGATCTTCTATCAATAATCAACAGCGGGATCTGGAAACCCATATTGACTCCCACATATTCATCGATGATCATATCGGATGAACCACGATGCTAGGATTCAATTAATCCCATATATATATTCCCTTCGTCACGCGATATTTTACTTGCCCGAGATTTGATCGTTGGTATCGGCATACCTAGTTCAGTCTCGTTCACGGCAAGTACTTTACTCGTTCCATAATCCGATATCACTTTGTGATCAACTCCTTAACCACGTGCTTGCAAGCGGTGTTGATATCGACTTGGGAGGGACAAATCCCATCTCGATACATACAATCCAACAAGTACTTTCCGATCACCTGAGAGACACCTTTATGATCACCCTCACATAGGATGACGTTTGATGACCTCAAAGATTTCTTCCGATACTAGGGAGTTGCATTATCTCATGGTCTAAGGAATACAATATTTGACATAAGAAAAAGCTTCGCAAAGATGAACACGATGACACGATCTAATTGCTCTGCTTGATTTGGGTTTGTCCATCATATAATTCTCCTAATGATATGATCTCATTATTAATCGACAACTCATGTCTATGTTTAGGAAATCTTAACCATCATTAATCAATGAGCTAGTCCATAGAGGCATACTAGGGACACGGTGTTGTTCATAAACCACACAAGTATCAAAGTTTCCGCTTAATACAATTCTAGCATGGAATATAAAATTTATCATGAACAAGAATTATAACAATAACATCTTTATTATTGCCTCTAGGGCATAATTCCAACAGTCTCCCACTTGCACTAGAGTCAATAATCTAGTTTACATCTGGCAACAATCTAACACCCATGGCATTAAGGTGCTGATCATGTTTTGCTCGTGGAAGAGGTTTAGTCAACGGATCTGTGACATTCAGATCCGTATGTACTTTGCTAATCTTAAGATCTCCATTTTTTATATAATCTCGAATCATATGAAATCGGCGGTTAATGTGCTTGGTCTTTGGATGATATATTGGTTCCTTAGCCAGTGCTATGGCGCCAGTGTTGTCGCACAATATCTCAAGTGGGTCCAAGGCACTTGGAACCACACCAAGCTCAGTGATGAAGTTCCTGATCCAAACTCCTTCACTCGACATTTCTGCAGCAGCCATGTATTCCGATTCTACTGTATATCCCGCGATCACGCTTTGCTTGCAGCTTCTCCAGCTCACAGCTCCTCCATTCAAAATATAAACGTATCTTGTCTGAGATTTAGAATCATCCGGGTCGGTGTCAAAACTGGCGTCGACGTAACCTTTTACGACGAGCTGCTCATCACCTCCATAGACCAAGAACATTTCTTTAGTCCTATTTAAATACTTTAGGATGTTATTTACGGCTGTCCAGTGTTCCACTCCTGGATCACTTTGGTATGTGCTCGTCAAACTAAGAGCATTGGACAAATCCGTTCTAGTACACAGCATGGCATACATGATAGAACCTATGGCCGATGCATATGGCACTTTGCTCATAGTTTCTCTATCGTTTACCATAGCTGGACACTGAGCCTTGCTCAATATCTTACCTGACAACATGGGCACTGAACCTTTCTTTGCCTTATCCATTCTGAACCTTTTCAGAACTTTGTCTAGGTATGTACTCTGGCTTAAAGCTATTAGGCGTCTTTGTCTATCTCTATAGATTTTGATGCCTAATATATAAGCAGCTTCTCCTAGGTATTTTATTGAAAAACATTTATTCAAATAACTCTTTACATCGTTAAGCATACCAATGTCATTTCCAATAATCAATATGTCATCCACATATTGTACTAGAAATGTCACTGAGCTCCCACTCACTTTCTTGTAGATACAAGCTTCGTAGCAATTTGGAACAAATCTAAAGCTCTTGATCACTTGATCAAAACGAAGGTTCCAACTCCGAGATGCTCGCTTCAGTCCATAAATAGAACGCTGAAGTTTGCACACCTTATCAACATCCTTAGGATCGACAAAACCTTCGGGCTACATCATATACAACTCTTCATCAATGTTGCCATTGAGGAACGCAGTCTTGACATCCATTTGCCATATTTCATAATCATGAAACGCAGCAATTGCTAATAAAATCCGAATGGACTTAAACATCGCTACGGGAGAGAAAGTCTCATCGTAGTCAACACCTTGAACTTGTCGAAAACCTTTCGCGACAAGTCGAGCTTTATAGACAGTAACATTACCATCCGCGTCCGTTTTCTTCTTGAAAATCCATTTGCACTCAACGGCCTTACGGTCGCTAGGAGGGTCCACCAAAGTCCATACTTTGTTTTCGCTCATGGATCCCAATTCGGATTTCTTGTCCTCTAGCCATTTCTCAGAGTCTGGGCTCATCATTGATTCCTCATAGTTCGCAGGTTCACTGTTGTCTACTAACAAGACAGTTAAGACAGGGTTGCCATACCACTCAGGAGGGGCATGCGACCTTGTCGACCTGCGACGTTCAACAGTAGCATCGTTCGAAGTTTCATGATCCTCGTCATTAGCTTCCTTTCTTGTTGGTGCAGACGGCACTGGAACAATTTCAGGTGCTACGCTACTCTCCAACTCGAGAGAAGGTTCAATAACCTCGTCTAGCTCTACCTTCCTCCCACTCACTTCTTTCGAGAGAAACTCCTTCTCAAGAAAGGATCCTTTCTTTGCGACAAACACTTTGCCTTCGGATCTGTGGTAGAAGGTATACCCAATCGTTTCCTTAGGGTATCCTATGAAGATGCATTTCTCCGCTTTGGGTTCGAGCTTGTCCGGCATCAACTTCTTGACGTAAGCTTCGCATCCCCAAACTTTAAGAAATGACAACTTAGGTTTAGCACCAAACCACAGTTCATACGGTGTCGTCTCAATGGATTTAGATGGTGCCCTATTTAAAGTGAATGCAGCGGTTTCTAATGCATAACCCCAAAATGATACCGGAAAATCTTAAGAGACATCATCGATCGCACCATATGTAATAGGGTTCGATTCCGGCGTTCAGACACACCATTGCGTTGTGGTGTTCCGGGTGGCGTGAGTTGCGAAACGACCCCGCTTGCTTTAAGATGCGTGAGAAAATCATAACTCAAATATTCGCCTCCACGATCGGATCGTAGAAATTTAATTTTCCTGATGGTTTTCCACTTCGTTCTGAAATTCTTTGAACTTTTCAAACGTTTCAGATTTATGTTTCATTAAATAGATATACCCATATCTACTTAAGTCATCAGTAAAAGTGAGAAAATAGCGATATCCACCGCGCGTCGAAACACGCATTGGTCCGCATACATCGGTATGTATGATTTCCAACAAGTCCGTTGCTCGCTCCATCATTAGGAGAGCGGGTTTTGATCATATTGCCCATGGGGCACGGCTGCACGTGTCAAATGATTCAAAATCAAGAGACTCCAAAAGTCCATCGAATGTAGTTTCTTCATGCTTTACACCAATATGACCTGAGCAAAGATTGCCACAAATAAGTCGAACTATCACTATCTACTTTGCATCTCTTAGCCTCAATGTTATGGATGTGTGTTTCATTGCTTTCGAGATTCAGAAGAAATAAACCATTCATAGCAGGTGCATGACCATAAAAGATGTTACTCATATAAATAGAACAACCATTATTCTCCGATTTAAATGAATAACCGTCTTGCAATAAACACAATCCAGATATAATATTCATGCTCAATGCAGGCACATAATAACACTTATTAAGGTCTAAAACTAATCCCGAAGGTAAAACTAAGGAGAGCGTGCCGACGACATCAACTCTTGATCCATTGCCTACGCGCATCATCACCTCATCCCTTGCTAGCCGCCGTTTATTCCGTAGCTCCTGTTTCGAGTTACAAATATTAGCAACTGAACCAGTATCAAATACCCAGGCACTACAACGAGCGCTAGTAAGGTAAACATCAACAACATGTATATCAAATATACCTTTAATGGTGCCAACCTTCTTGTCCGCTAAGTACTTCGGACAGTTGCGCTTCCAGTGACCCTTGTCCTTGCAATAGAAGCACTCAGTGTCCGGCTTAGGTCCAAACTTGAGCTTCTTCTCAGCAGGGCAACGCGCTTGCCGCTGCCTTTCCTGAAGGACTTCTTTGCACCCTTACCTTTCTTGAAGCTAGGGGTCTTGTTTACCATCAACACATGATTATCTTTCTTGATATCCACCTCCGCAGCTTTCAGCTTAGCGAAGAGCTCAATGATCGTATCAGTGGAACCAATCTGATTGTGAGTAACTACAAAACCTTTGTAGCTAGGAGGGAGTGATTACAAAACTCTGTCAATATTGAGCTCTTCTGGAATCTTGCAGTCCAGTTGCTCAAGACGTTGAGTGTAGCCCGACATCTTAATGGCCTTCTCACTAACGGAACTCCCTTCCTCCATCTTGCAGTTAAAGAACTTAGAGATCTCATATCTCTCAGAACGGGCCTGAGTCTGAAACATGGTTTTCAGTTCCTCAAGTATCTCAAAGGGCCCGGCGAACTCCTCAAAACGATTTTGAAGGTCCGATTCCATAGCAAACAACATGGTACTCGTAATCACTCCATAATCATCTTTGCGCGACTGATAAACAACTTTTTCATCAGCCGGCGCATCTATAGCAGGGGCGTCACCTAGCGCTTTCTCAAGGACACAGTCCTTTTGTCCGCCAGCGAGAATGATTCTCAGATTGCGGAACCAGTTGGTGAAGTTAGACCCATTGTTCTTAAGCTTTTCTTTCTCAGCAAAAACGTTGAAGTTGAAGTTGGACTTAGCCATTTGATCTACATAATTTTGCAAGTACAATTTAGACTATGTTCGTGATAACTAGTTCAACTTAATCAAATTACTACATGAACTCCCACTAAATTCAACATCCCTCAAGTTGTTTAGTGAACACGATCCAAATTCACCACACCTAATCCGATCTTCACGAGAAGAGATGTGGTTTCAATGGTGGACAACAAAGTGTCGATCATATCATGCATATGACTCATGCTTAACCTTTCGGTTCGTGTGTTCCGAGGCCATGTCTGTACATGCTAGTCTTGTCAAGTCAAACCCAAGTATTTCCGCATGTGCAAAACTGGCTTGCACCCTTTGTATGTGAACGTAGAGTTTATAGCACCCGATCATCACGAGGTGCTTAAACACGGCGAACTTTCGCAACGGTGCATACATGGGGAGAACACAATTTTATCCTGATCTTTAGGTGAGGAATCATATTATAATGCTACCGTCGCGATCTAAGCATAATAAGATACATAAAAGGATAAACATCACATGCATATAATTTTATGTGACATGGTATAGCCAATCTTCATGCAATGATCTCCATCTTGTGCGCGCCCACATGATCTCCATCACTCCACCATGATTTCCTCCACCACGAATAGCAACTACAACTATTGATAACTACTTAGCGATAAAGTGAAGGTATTACATGGCGTATAAGAAGTTGACACATAGGTCATACACAATTATAAAGACAACCATATGGCTCCTGCCGGCTGTGTACTCATCGACATGCAAGTCATGAAATATTACAAAACATGATCATTGCATACAACATACACATCACATCTTGGGCCATACCATATCACAAAACACTCCCTGCAAGAACAAGTTAGACGCCTCTACTTTTTTGTTGCATGTTTTACATGGCTTATGGGAGTAACAAGCTAAGAACGATTCTTACCTACGGAAAGCCACAACGGTGATATTATGGTTGCCAACATCCGGTGTAAATCCCATGACAACTATAGTGAAACGGCATCCACCAGCGGCATGTGGGAACAAGCCACACGTCAAGTGCGGAGCGGTCTCATGACGAGGTCGTAAGTTGGCCTGAACCGCTTCGATCTCACTATCCCGCGTCATAAGAAGTACACAACAAGAGGCTTGCAACAGAAAACATCAACGCCCGCAACAAGCATGTTGCGTTCTACTCATGAAACACATCTACGCATAGATCTAGCTGTGATACCACTGAAGGGTTTCGCAGCATAGTAAATCAAAAAAATTCTACGGATGCGAATGGGAAAGCCAAGATATAATCTAGGAGATGCAATCAACGAGAGGGGTAGATGAGATCTTCATACCCTGAAGAATCGCACAGCGGAAACGTTCAACAGAACGTGGGTGATGTAGTCGAACTAGCCTTCTCCTCCTCGCGATCCGATCCGATCAAACGCCGCAAGTGGCGGCGCCTCCGAGAGATGCACACGTACGGTGCCGCGATGTATCCTCCTTCCTCGGTCCAGCAAGTGGGGTGGAGATATAGATTGGATCTACAACACGATGACGTGGTGCTATGGTGGAGAGTTTCTGCAGCAGGGCTTCGCCTACACGCAGTCGGGAGAGAGAGAGAGGTAGGGCAGCAGCTGGCGGCTAGGGTTTGGGGTGAGGGAGGTGCGCCCCTTCCCACCTTATATAGGAGGCTGGCGGCCTTGCCCCTCCTCCAAGCCCGAGGGCGGCCCCAGGGGTGAGTGGGGGCAAGTCTTCCCCCCTTCTAGAAGGTTTCCTAGGGTTTCCCCTAGGGTTTTGGCCGGCTGGGCCTATGGGGCCTTGTGCCCCTGGCCTAATGCGACCAGGGCACTCCCTCGTAGGCCCACACACCCCTCCTACAAGTGGGGCCACGTTGGTCCCACTTCGGAAGCTTCTAGAACCTTCCGGTACAATACCGAACATTTCGAAACGATTCCGAAATCCAAAAACTGCTTTCGATTATATGAATCTTATTCTCCAGACCATTCCGGAACCTCTCGCGATGTCCTGGATCTCGACCGAGACTCTGAACAAAAACTAATAAACCATTTATCCATTCTATCCTAGCGTCGAGGCACGTTAAGTGTGTGACCCTACGAGTTCGAGAATATGCAGACATGATCTTCTATCAATAATCAACAGCATGATCTGGAAACCCATATTGACTCCCACATATTCATCGATGATCATATCGGATGAACCACGATGCCAGGATTCAATTAATCCCATATATATATTCCCTTCGTCACGCGATATTTTACTTGCCCGTGATTCGATCGTTGGTATTGGCATACCTAGTTCAATCTCGTTCACGACAAGTACTTTACTCGTTCCGTAATACGATATCACTTTGTGATCAAATCCTTAACCACGTGCTTGCAAGCGGTGTTGATATCGATTACCGAGTGGGCCCGAAGTATATGTCTCTGACTTGGGAGGGACAAATCCCATCTCGATACATACAACCCAAAAAGTACTTTCTGATCACCTGAGAGACACCTTTATGATCACCCTCACATAGGATGATGTTTGATGACCTCAAAGCTTTCTTCCGATACCAGGGAGTTGCATTATCTCATGGTCTAAGGAATACAATATTTGACATAAGAAAAAGCTTCGCAAAGATGAACACGATGACACGATCTAATTGCTCTGCTTGATTTGGGTTTGTCCATCATATAATTCTCCTAATGATATGATCTCATTATTAATCGACAACTCATGTCTATGGTTAGGAAACCTTAACCATCATTAATCAATGAGCTAGTCCATAGAGGCATACTAGGGACACGGTGTTGTTCATAAACCACACAAGTATCAAAGTTTCCGCTTAATACAATTCTAGCATGGAATATAAACTTTATCATGAACAAGAATTATAACAATAACATCTTTATTATTGCCTCTAGGGAATAATTCCAACACTTGATGGATAAGATTCTTCAACTATATAGGGGCCTTCCCACTTCGACCTGACCTTTCCTAGAAACAACTTAAGACGAGAGTTATACAACAATACCTTATCTCCACTTTTAAAGACCTTATTCTCTATTTTTCTATCATGCCATATTTTCACTTTTTGTTTAAACAATCTTGCATTTTCATAAGACTCACTTGTAAACTCATCTAAAGCATGAATATCTAATAAACGTTTCTCTCCTATCGCTTTAAAATCATAGTTTAAGTTCTTGATTGCCCAAAAGGCTTTATGTTCCAATTCTAAAGGTAAATGGCACGCCTTACCATATACCATCTTATATGGCGTCATATCCATTGGATTTTTAAAAGTAGTACGGTATGCCCAAAGAGTAACATTTAACTTGTATGCCCAATCTTTTCTTGATTTGTCCACCGTTTTCTCGAGTATGGTCTTTAATTCTCTATTGGAGAGTTCTACTTGACCACTCGTTTAAGGATGATATGGTGAAGCAACATGGTGAGTTACTCCATATTTGTAGAGGATTTTCCTGAAAGTTCCTTTCATAAAATGAGATCCACCATCAATAATTAAAAATCTAGGAACTCCAAACCTGGGGAACATGACATCCTTGATCATCTTTACTGAAGTAGCCGCATCTGCATGGCTTGTTGGAATAGCTTCAACCCATTTAGTGACATAATCAACATCAACAAGAATATGAGTGTAACCATTTGATTCTACAAAATTTCCCATGTAATCCATTCCCCATACATCGAAGGGTTCAATTATAAGACTATAATTCATTGCCATCTCTTGTCTTCTACCTATATTACCCCTTTCTGGCAAGCATCATAATGTTCTACATACTTGTGTGCGTCCTTGAACAAGGTGGGCCAATAGAATATGGATTGTAGTACCTTTGTTGTAGTTCGCTTGCCTGCATGATGTCCTCCATATGGGCTGTCATGAAAAGCTTGCAAAATTGCATTCATTTCATGATTAGGAACACACTTCTCAATCATTCCATCAGGTCCATGATGATATAAATATGGATCATCCCAAAAGTAATATTTAAGATCATTAAAAAATTTCATTCTTTTATTTCTTGTCATACCAGGAGGTATACATTTTACTGCAAGATAGTTAGCATAATCTGCAAACCAGGGCTCAACGATTTCAACACTTGCTAAATATTCTGCCAGGAATGACACATTTATAGGTACGGGGTCAGTAATTATTCCCTCCATCCTAGAGAGATGATCTGCTATCGGATTATCCTTACCCCTCCTATCTACAATTTGCAAATCATATTCTTGTAGTAATAAAACCCACCTAATCAACTTGGGCTTTGCACCCTTTTCACAAGGAGGTGGCGCAAGGCTTGGTGATCTATATGAACTATTACCTTGTAATTTATGATGTAAGATCTAAATTTGTCACAAGCAAAAATTATCGCTAGGAACTCTTTTTCTGTAGTAGCATAATTTTTCTGAATCTTATTAAGGGTTCTACTAGCGTAATGAATAACATTTAAATTCATTCCGTCCCACTGTCCTAACACGGCTCCTAAAGCATAATCACTAGCATTACACATGATTTTAAAAGGTTCATCCCATTTTGGAGATTGCATGATAGGTGCTGAAACTAATTTGTTTTTAAGATTTTCAAAAGCTGCAATGCAGTCATGGTCTAAGTAGAACGGAGTTTCTTTCTCAAGAAGTTTAGTGAGAGGCATAGCTATTTTAGCAAAATCTTTTATAAAACGCTTGTAAAAGCCTGCATGTCCCAAAAACATTTTTAAGTTTTTTATGTCTTGAGTTATGGGAAGATTTTATATAGCATTTATATTAGTCTTATCTATTTCTATACCCTTTTCTGAAACCTTATGTCCAAAAACTTTACCTTCTCTTTCCATGAATCGACATTTCTCCCAATTCATGACTAAATTTGATTGCCCGCATCTTTGCAAAATTTTGGTTAAATTGTAGAGACAATTATCAAATGTTGTTCCACAAACAACGAAATCATTTGTTAGAACTTCCATAGTCTTCTCAACAAGATCATCAAAGATTTTTAAAACACATTCTTGAAAAGTTGCAGCTACATTACATAAGCCAAATGGAATTAATCTATAAGCATATGTATCGTAAGGACATGTGAAAGTTGTTTTCTCTTGATCTTCGGGTTGTATAGAAATTTGAAAATATTCGAAATAACCATCAAGAAAACAAAAATAAGAATTATTCCTAAGTCTTTCTAAAATTATATCCATGTACTGTATAGGTTTATGATTTTTCTGTGTCTCGCGGTTTAGTCTTCTAAAATCGATGCACATGCGATATTGATACGCCGTAAACGTATCTATAATTTTTTATGTTCCATGCTTGTTTAGTATCAACTTTGCTATGCTTTTTCTACACTTTGAGGTATTTTTATACATTTTCTGGGACTAACCTATTAACAAGATGCCGCAGTGCCAGTTGCATGTTTTCTGCTATTTTTGGTTTCAGAAAATCTAGTAAGGAAATATTCTCGGAATTGGACGGGACAAAAGCAAAAGTCAATATTTCACCGAGGAGAAAACAGAGACCGAAGGGCGATCGAAGGAGGGCCACGAGGCCGCCACACCCTAGGATCCTGCGGGCCCCCCTAGGGCACGCCACCACCTGGTGTGGGTGCCTCGGGTGAACCCTGCCTTGCCTCTTCGCCTATAAAAGCCCCACCATGGCAAAATCCTAAGTACCCGATCAAATGTCCACGAAACAGTCCATAGCCACAACCACCATCGTCCCTAGATCGGGGGATCTAAAGCTCTTCCCGGCACCCTGCCGGAGGGGAGAGATCATCCCGGAGGCCTTCTTCATCACCATGCCAGCCTCCGGTATAATGCGTGAATAGTTCACCCTTGGACTATGGGTCCATACAGTAGCTAGATGATTGTTTCTCCTCCTTTGTGCTATCATGTTTAGATCTTGTGAGCTCCGTTCATGATCAAGATCATCTATTTGTAATCATACATGTTGTGTTTAGAATCAACTTTGCTATGCTTTGTCTACACTTTGAGGTATTTTTATACATTTTCTGGGACTAACCTAATAACAAGATGCCCAGTGCCAGATGCATGTTTTCTGTTGTTTTTGGTTTTAGAAAAGCTAGTAAGGAAATATTCTCGGAATTGGACGGGACAAAAGCCAAAGTCAATATTTCAGCGAGGAGAACACATAGACCGAAGGGCGGCCGAAGGAGGGCCACGAGGCCGCCACACCCTAGGATGGTGCGCCCCCCTAGGGTGCGCCGCCACCTGGTGTGGGCGCCTCCGGTGCCCCCTGCATTACCTCTTCTCCTATAAAAGCCCCCTGATGCCAAAACCATAAATACCTGATCAGATCTCCACGAAATAGTATGTAGCCACCGCCACCAACGTCCCTAGATCGAGGGGGATCTAAAGCTCTTCCCGGCACCCTACCGGAGAGGAGAGATCATCTCGGAGGCCTTTTTCATCACCATGCCAGCCTCTGGTATGATGCGTGAGTAGTTCACTCTTGGACAATGGGTCCATACAGTAGCTAGATGGTTGTTTCTCCTCCTTTGTGCTATCATGTTTAGATCTTGTGAGCTTCGTTTATGATCAAGATCATCTATTTGTAATCATACATGTTGTGTTTGCGGGGATCCGATGGATATTGAGATACTATGTCAGATTGATTATTGATTCTATCATGTCTTATTTATTATTGAATCTATCATGTCTGTGTTGTTTGAGATCTTGCATGCTCTCGTTTCTAGTAGCTATCTTGGCCAAGTAGATCCTAGTGACTCCAAAAGGGAGTATTTATGCTCGATAGTGGGTTCATGCCTCTATTTAATCTAGGGAAGTGAAAGAAATCTCCAAGGTTGTAGATGTGTTGTTGCTACTATGGAGAAAACAACAATCTTTTCTTCATCGAATAATTGTATTGTTTACTTTACACACATTGCTTAATGCAATTATCCGTTGCTTGCGACTTAATACTGGAGGGGGTTCAAACGATAATCTGAAGGTGGATTACTAGTCATAGATGCAGTTGGATGGCGGTCTATGTATATTGTTGTAATTCCCAATCAAATCTCATAGGAATCATGAATTTCTAGTATGTGCATTGTTATGCCTTGCTCAGTTCCTGTCAATTGCCCCGCTGTAATTTGTTCACCCAGCATGTTATGTTATTTATCTTAAGGAGAACACATCTAGTGAACTATGGACCCCGGTCCAATCTTTACCATTATTACATCATCTACTATTACCGTTTACTTTCTGCAAGCAATCATTACCTTCCACACTATACCTTTAATCTTTTGTTTTCAATAAACTAGTGAGATTGACAACCTCACTGTAAGTTGGGGCAAGGTCTTGAGTTTGTGTTGTGCAGGATTCCAAGTTGCTAGCAACACCTTGGAGTTGTTTACTTGCTCCTACTGGTTCGATAACCTTGGTTTCGTAACTGAGGGAAAATTTTGCGCTGTGCTCATCATACCTTCCTCTTGGGGTCTCCCAACGAAGCTCTACAACTGAGCCGCGCCAAGATATTTTCTAGCGCTGTTGCCAGGGAGTTTAAGTACAACTTCACAAGGGGAGTCCTTCAAAACCATTCTCTTTACTTTGTTTTTGTTTTGCTTAGTTCCTTTTGCTTTGTTTTGCTTGCTTCTTTTTATCAAAAAATTCAAAAAAAATAGTTTCATTTGGTTTGTTTTTTCTTATCAAAAACACAAAAAAATCAGTTCTTCATATTGTTGTCACCTTGCTCTAGCTCACCATGTTGATCCCAAAGTTCACCCGGAAAGACCTTTCAATAGGTAGTGGATCTATAATTGGGTAATAAAACATTGAAGAATTCTTTAATCATATTAGCAAACATGAGGATATTGAGAACAGATCCTTAGCAAAACTTGTTCCTAATTATGAAATTGCTGCAACTTCTTTAGTTCACATGTTGGAGGCTAGGTTTGTTAACCTTAACCCTGTCGTGGTATTGCCGACGAGTACACCATGGAGGGGTCCTCACAGTGCGTGTTTAGAGATGTGGGGGAAGGCGGACGGTTGACGGGTACGAGGTAACACAGCTTACCCAGGTTCAGATCCCACAACGATGGTGGAATCCTACTCCTGCTATAAATCACTATAATGGCAATACGCCGAGTTACAGAGATAGGTTCGCCGTGCGAGGTGTATGCTAATCGCTACATGGTCGTGCCCTATAGGCTCCCATAGGCCCGACTTATATAGGCGCTAGGTCCTAGGGTTACAGGGAAAAGTCCTAGACGGACAGGTTATAGAGTCCTACACCGTCTATTACTAGTCTTGCGTGTATTGTACTCCAAGGCTCCGGGTATGCTGGTGACTCCACCGTAGCCTTCCTTTATCCGGCATGGGCCTCCCTTCTAGATCCATCTAACTGGGCCGCCCAGCAGGTCATGGGACATGCTACCAACTATGGGCCACCTGGGTTATCCGGATAGGAGACATGCTATGAGGATAACCATATAGCATATCCCCAACAGTAGCCCCCGGAGAACTCCGAGATCTTGCGTTGTCTTGCCTCTTCACATGGAATTCTCCGTCTAGATGGACGTCGGCAAGTCGTCAAGCAATATCTTGTAGTCCTCCCAAAGAACCCTACAAGGTTTTCTCCATCTTCAACTTTATAAGTCAGAGAATTGCTGAATCTTCCATCGTACTCTTCCGTAGCCGGACTGGATCCGTCCATACCGAAATCTTCTGATGTGATGGTTCATCTGCCTATGTCTGCTAGGGCGACGTAGACGTAGGTCAGCAACGCCTCGTAACTCACACATGCAGAGAACGCAATCATGTCCACTTTTCCCGCGCGAGCAATACGAACCGTTGGCGGCGACGGTTGGTACGTGGAGAAATTTCCGCGCACGCCTCCGCACACATCGTCTACGTGGCAACTGTTCGATCAAGCTGCACGAATCTTGACGCTGGGTATCATAAATAGTAACTACGGTGGAAAATTTATTTTTTCACCTCATTCTCCCCTGCATCTTCTTCTTCCTCAGGCAAGCGTCTCCTCGATCTCTCCGTGCCTCGCATGGAAAACCCTAACTCCCAATCTCGCCAGTCACTTCTAAACACTCGCAATGGCCAGTAGCAGTTCTTCTCCTTCGATGGTGGCGTCGGGCGAAGCCACGGTGAAGCCGGCGAGCTCCGTCATTGTGCCCTGTGAGGGCTGGTCATCCCGTCTCGCGATGGTTGAGGCCACCGGCGGCGACCATAATCCAGTGGCGCTGGAGCTGCTGGAGGAGGAAAACGACTCCCACAAAGGTGACTGGCGCGGTTCGGACATCACGGACCGTGACATCAAAGAGTTTATCGTCGAAGGCTATCTCCCCACGATGGAGGGGCTTGCTTGGCGGGCGACGCCGGCCGGCAAGGTCACACCTTCTCCCCAAGCCGGAGAAAAGGTGTACCTCAAAGCACAGATGGTACGTGGCGTCTCCCTGCCCATCTCTAACTTCTTCCTTGCCATCTTGAACCATTAACGAGTCCAACCTCAAAATCTCTCTCACAATAGTATCCTAGCTCTTAGAAATTACGCGGCGCTTTGCGAGGGTTACTTAGGTATTAAGCCTAGGCTAGACCTCTTTATATATTTATTCACCGTCAAGCGTGAAGCCGGAGCTAGCAAGGACTAACTTAGAAATTGTGGCACTATTAGCTTTAAGATCTGACCTGACCGGCGCTTCCCCGACATCGTCGGCCATGAGTCCTGTAAGAACTGGCAGCATACTTACTTCTATGGCCCAGATATCCCTCTGGCCGGCCGAGAAGTAATGTACCCGGACTTCGTCGATGGAGCAGCCGCTGAAACTTCTACATGGAGATCCCAGGCCTCCCTTCCCTCCGACCTCGACGCTTCCCACGCTATAAGGCGGATAGAGTGGTTCGTAGAGACGGGTTTGTCCGGCTTGGACCTAGCCATGTGCTGGTTCATCAGGCGAATCTAGCCTCTACAACACCGTTGTAAGCTAATGCACGAGTATACCAACGATAGAAGGGATAGCCTCCGCATCTCCGTGGACAATTTCTCGAGCGACTCTGTCAAGCTCCACCTCAAGGACATCGTCAAGGTGAAGGATAAGAAGCGTGGCTTCACCATCACCTACGACATGTTCGTAGAGAGCAAGTGCCCAAAGGTTCCGTGTATGACATATACTCCATTTCTTCCGTCTAGACATTACCATCTCACCTAACACGGAGGTTCTTCACCTTAACAGCTTAGCGACATAGACGTGGACAGCATGGCTCCTCAAATCTATGATCCAAAGATGAAGGAAGTCACCGTCATGTCCGATGACGATGCTCCGTTGGAGCGAAAGCGGAAGAGCTCCACCTCTGACGCTGCCGACGGAGGCAAGAAGAAGAAGACGGAGGGTGGAGCCTCCAAGAAGACTACCACCTCCCTGGAGGCGAAGAAAAGAAAGATTCTTGTGTAAGCTTCTTTCTCTCCGACATTGCCCATTTATCTGTTTTATTCCTGTACTTATGCTTTTTGCACGTTTCAGAAAGAAAGCCACGACCAGCTTGAAGAAGACCTTCAAAACATCGGGGGTTTCTAGAACCATCAAGGACATGCTGCATCACGATGCATCTCCCGCCATCGCCCCTGTCACTCCCACCGTCAAGCCCTCATCTGCTCCGACAAGCTATCAAACCAAGGAAGCAGCTGGCCCTTCCGCCATGGAAGTGGACTCAGGTGCCTCTACCGATCTTGCTGTTGTCGGCGAGCAGGCAACGCAGGAGAGTGCCGCACACCAAATGGCTGAAGCTCCGGCTAAGGATGCCATCAGTAGAGGTAAGGCGGTGGTGGAAGGTAGTACCTCTGCCAAAGGCGGCGCCCCCGCACCCAAGAAAACCATAGAGTATCCGAAGATAGTCTATCCGGTACTTACGCCGGGTAGCACTGCTCTGGTTCCTGGTGCGGCGCCGACATCTCCGACGTGCGGTCTAGAGGAGCTTCTCCGGCAAGCTATTGGCTGAGAGTGCTACCAACCTCAGGATCATTGCACTTGTAAGTTTTATTTGCCTTTTTGCATTTCATATGAATATCCCACTGTAGCCCCCGAGGATGTAGACAGAAAACCATAGGTCTTTGCGTCTAGATGCTCTAAGAGTGACTAAGCTAGAAAACTTCTCACTCTAGCCCCCAAGCATATAGGTGGGATGAACTATTCAGACTAGATGATTTAAGAGTAGCATATGCAGTGTTTATAAATTTCAATACTGTAGCCCCCAAGCTTCTAGTTGTAACTGAATTAGTTCCGACTAGATGCTTAAAGACAAGCTAAGCATACATCCGAGTTAAAAACTTTATACTGCAGCCCCCAGGCTTCTAATCGAAAACTAAATTAGTTCCGACTAGATGCTTAAAGAAAGACTAAGCATATCGCTAAGTTAAAAACTCTCGCTGTAGCCCCCGAGTGTCTAGGTGGAATTTTTTCCGGCTAGATGCTCCAAGTAGACTAAACAACGTTTAACTTTTCTTTTTTCCATAGAACGAGAATGCTCGGAGGGGCATGGCCAACGACAAGTACCAGAAGATGCGTGCGGACTTGGAAGCCGAAAAGGGTAAAACTGCCTTCGTGAAGGAACAAATCATCAAGAGCAAGCGTCTGTTTTTCCTTTCTTTTTCGTATTCCGACTTGAACTTGTGTATTTTCCGAGTACTCACTGTGTACTTTGCTTTCTCAGACTTGCAGAAACCATTGCCAAGGCTAAGGACATTGTCGAGCAATCCAAGCACATTCAAGAGCTGGATAGTGAGAACAAGATCCTTAAGCAGGAGAGGAAGGACATGCTAAATATGCATGAAGAATCAATGAAAGCCCTGCAGGACTCCGCCACCGAGGAGATGAACCGCTTGAAGGAGGAGATCTCGATCTTAAGAGATTAGAAGAAAGCTGCCGATGAGCAGAATCAACGCCATCATGAAGCGTGCAAGCTCCTCCAACAAGAACGGGACTCCTTGGCGGATACCCTCTGGCAAGCTGAGGCTAGCATCTTCAGTAAGTGATTCTCCGTCTTGGATTTCTGTAGTCTATATACTATGAATTTTTGAACTCATGTGCTCCTTTGTCGGAAATTCGCATCTCCTATGGGTTTAACCCGGTCGCCTCCTCCGGCAAAGGAATGCATGGTTCTTGCCGGCAACTTCATCAACACCGCCATCGCGCAAGCCAAAGAGATTGCCAAGCCTCTCCAGACCAATATCAAGGCATCGGACTCTGTGGCGAAGTTCTCGGAGATCCTGCTCCGAGCCCCCGAGCATATCACAAGCTGGAAAGCTTCATGTGCACGGGCCGGTGCAAGGATGGTGTTGTCCATGGTAAAGGCACATTACGGGGATGCCGACATCGACACGGTAACCTCTGGCATTCCCGATGTAGATGACGAAGGCAAGGAGATAAATCATGAATCTATCTTGTCGTCACTCGCGGGTTATGACACCAGAGTTGCTGAGTTAGTCAACGTCAACGTCTTCGTGCTGATGAATACCATCGATGGTGGCAACCAAAGCTCCTCCGAGTCTCTTCACACTGCCAACTTCGAGGGTGACTCTCCTGCTGCCGATGACGCTGCTTCCAAGTCGCCTGCGCCAAAGGAATGAAAAACAATTTGTAATATTTGTTTCCTCTGTGATGCGTATGCGGAAAAAACTATGTATTAACTTAAGGCGGAAAACAATGATGTATGTCCTGCTACTTAAGAACTAGTTCCAACATGTATATTTTTTTTAAGAAAGTGCTGGCTTATCCATTACTTTGGTTCTTATGTTTGACTTTTCGTGAGTCGGAAGACTCGTTGTCGGAACCATGCACTCAGGTGATGATGCCCAATGGCACCGTCAATAACCTAAGCACAAAATTGCCAACAATAAGTGCCGAAAGTCACTACTCCAGAATCCACATAAAAACGATAAAGAACATGTAGACCAAAAAACTTAAGCTAACGCCCGTAGGCAGAATTTTCACAAGTGCAATCGCAAAGCTTGTGCATAAATGTTTTATACGATCCAAAAATGAACACTAAAGGAGGTAAAAGACTCATAAATATGAGTGAACCAAAGAGCTTTATTTAATTGATCATATAAGAGGTACACAATTAGATAAAAAATGATAAGTGTAGAAAGGACGTTGCTGTGCTATGTTCCATGGCCGATCAAGCTCCGGGTAGTCATCATCCGGGTCACGTCGCTTATGCTTATGATCCTCGTTGGGTCTATCCTTTAGTTCACTATTGTCAACGAGGTAGTAAGACCCATTGAGTAGCGCCTTGCTTATGATGAACGGTCCTTCCCATGGCAGGGATAATTTGTGTGACTTCTTCTGCTTAAGTCGGAGCACCAAATCCCCCTCTTTAAACGAGCGATGACGAACGTGGCGACTATGGTAGCTGCGTAGCTTCTGCTGGTAGATGGTGGATCTTTGGCATGCCAAAACGCGCTCCTCCTCGAGAAGGTCCACATCTAGGCGTCTGGATTTTTCAGCATCATCTTCGTCATAGGCGGCAACCCTTGGTGCATCGTGAAGTATGTCGGAAGGTAGGATGGCTTCTGCTCCATATACCATGAAGTAAGGGGTGTAGCCGGTGGATCTGTTGGGTGTAGTTCGTAAACTCCACAACATAGATGGCAATTCTTCCGCCCAGGCTCCAGCTGCTCTATGCAGTGGTGCCTCAAGATGTGGCTTGATTCCCTGCAGAATTAATCCATTGGCTCGCTCAACCTGACCATTGGATTGTGGATGTGCCACAGATGCAAGGTCAAGTCGGATGCCCTTCTCCCAACAATAAGCCTCCACTTATCCGAGTGACAAGTTGCTACCGTTGTCGGTGATAATGCTGTGTGGGAGACCAAACCTCACCACTAGATCCCGGACAAACCTGAGGGTAGTTGCCCCATCAAGCTTTATAATGGGTTTAGCTTCTATCCAATTAGTGAATTTATCAACTGCTACTAGCAGATGCATAAACCCATATGGTGCCGTCTGTAACAGTCCCACCATGTCTAGCCCCTAGACTGCAAATGACCAAGTTATTGGTATTGTTCGCAATTCTTCAGCAGGAGCATGTGGTTGTCGGGCATAATACAGGCATCCCATGCATGTCTAAACCAGCTTGTCGGCGTCCGCCTTCGCGGTCATCCAGTAGAATCCTTGCCGGAAGGCTTTCGCGACCAGCGATCGAGGAGCGGCGTGATGCCCGCAATCTCCGAGATGGATTTCGCGTAGGATTTCAATACCTTCTAGCTGGGAAACAGACTTTAGGTATACACCAGTAGTGCTCCTTTTGTAGAGTTGTCCATTGATTATGGTATAGCCCTTTGCTCGTCATATTATTTGTCGTCTTTCGACTTTGTCGTCGAGCAAAGTTCCGTGTTCGAGATATTCCATGAACATTTTTGTCCAAGCTAGAGGGACCTTTGCCACCATGTGGACAAAAGAGTCGGCTCTATCCGGGTTGTCGATGTCGGCTCCCTTCACGGATGGTGTCCGCAGATGCTCTAGGAAAACTCCTGGTGGAATTATTTTACGCCCTGATCCAAGCTTAGACAGCAGATCGGCCGCCTCGTTTTTCTCCCTAGGCACATATTTGACTTTGTAGCCCAAGAAGCTTTTGGCTATCTCGTCCACTTCATCTCGATATGCCGCCATCATAGGGTTCCACGCATTCCAGGTGCCAGCCACCTGCTGGGCAACCAAGTCAGAATCTCCACAACAAACTATTCGCTTGATGCCAATATCCTTGGCTACACGTAATCCGTGAATGAGTGCTTCATACTCCGCCATGTTGTCCGTAGCCTCGAAATGGATCTACAGAACGTAGTGTAGCTTGTCGCCAGTTGGTGACTGTAGAAATACACCAGCCCCCGAGCCGTTGAGCAGCTTTGATCCGTGAAAGTGCATCACCCAGTACTCTGGTAACGGCAACGGAGTAGCATCTGGCATCTCCGTCCAATCTGAGATAAAATCCGCCAAGGCTTGTGACTTGATAGCGTCGCATCTCTTGTAGGTGATATCGAAGGCGGCAAGTTCAATGCCCCACTTCGCGACCCTTCCCGTAGCGTCGCTGTTGTTGATAATGTCGAACAGTGGAGTATTGCTCACCACTATGATTGGGTGCTCCTAAAAGTAATGCCTCAACTTTCGAGAAGCAAGGAATACTCCATAAGCTATCTTCTGGTAGTGCGGGTAACACTGCTTCGACTCCGTCAAGACCTCACTTACATAGTAAACAGGTCGTTGAACTCCGTGCTCATAGCCTGGTTCCTTCCGCTCTACCACGACGACGTTGCTAATTACTCGGTTGGTTGCTTCCATGTAAATTAACATGGGCTCTCTAGGCTCGGGTGCTGCAAGCATGGGCGCTAAGGAAAGAGTCTCCTTGAGCTGCTTCAATGCTGCATCTACTTCGTCCGTCAACGTAAATTTGTCCGCCTTCTTCAGCAACTTGTATAGCGGCAGGGCCTTCTCTCGTTAACATCCCAAAAATACCAAACTGGGATCATCAAATTCTAATCCTCACATTTAGGGTTAACAAAAACTTTTCTAAATAAAATTATGAATGCATGCATATGTGTATGCATTGATTTTTAATTTCTTCAAAAACCACATTGTTTGTGTGATCCATTGCTTGTAAAATGTTTCTTAGGTGAAATAAACATCATCTAAAACATTTCCCACACTTTTCCTAAAGACAAGTAAATCAAAACAAATATATTAAGTGAATGGTCATTTTGGCCAAATTAACTCCCATGCCTACTTTGGCTATCTCAAACATTCAAAACCTAACAGAAACTTTTCTGGATATTTGCACCCCTTGAATGTACTCATATCAAGGTATCAAGGCCCACTTTGTGATCATCCAGAAACTTTCAAATGCATAGTTTAAATGACAATTCAAAATTGAATCTTCTTCATATGGGAAGATCCCACTTTTCCAAAACCCACTCAAACAAGCCCAACTTTCAAAACCCAAGCATCTGCAGACTCACCAGCACCAATCTAGCAAACCCAAGAAAATTCATTTCAAAATTCAAAACTTGATTTCATGCGGCCATTTCATCAAACAGGTTGCAGACACAAATCAAACAAAACAAACATCAAACACTATAGTGTGCAGTGATTCTTGCCTAACTTGTTCCCAAGTTAGCTCACACACAACTCAGTAGATCATCTAGAAAGATTAGCCCAACACTAGCACCCCTGTGAGCTTGCCATTGCCATTAATGGTGAACAGCCGAGCACCCCCAATGCCACCCCATAGTCGACAGCAGGCTAGAGGAAGAACTAGTCGTGCCAACCTTGTCTGGGAGGCAGCCCACCGTCCACCGCCACTCCTTGTCCCAGCCGCGAGCGTTGCCAAGCCCTGGACCACACGCACAAGCCGCGCCCAGACCATGCCGAGCGTGCGCCAGAGCGCCACCCTCGACCATCACCCACAGACCGCGCGCCGCCCTCGCCGCGTGCATACACAATCCCCACCGACCCAGGAGACCGCCAGACATCCCCGTTTGCCGCCCTGTGCCATACAGCCACCGCCCGCCGTCGAAGACGCCGCCTACCGCAGAGCACCGCCTGTTCAGACCAAACCACACCCCATGCTCGCGACCATGTCATTGAGCATCGCCAGAGACACCGCCGTCCCCTACCCTTGCCCATGCCTTTAGCCATCAGCGTCGCCCCGACGAGCTCACCGCGCCTGACGGTCCCTCGCCGACTATAAATAGAGGCCACCCCCGATTTCTTCACACCATCTCACTCCCCTCTCCGTGACCGTGCCACACGTTCTCGAGCAAGGCGAGCACCACCTCGCCGAATTTCACTGAGCCCGCCACGGAGAAGAAAGGAGCCAGCGATTGAGCCGCCCAGAGAAGCCACGGTACCGGAGGTTCGCCGTCGTCTGCCGTTGCCGCCTCGCCGACCCTGCCCTGCCCGGTGAGCCCCCAACACCCCTCACTGGCCGCGCTAGGTTTCGTTCTTGCCGGAGTTGTCTCGCGTCGACGATGACCACCAGCCGTTAGATTAGAACTAGATCCAACGATCCACGTTGCCCCATACCGCTTCGCCCAGCCCCGTGTCACTGACGAGGGGGGACACCCACTTAAGCAGCCAGGGAGCTGCGCTTAGCAGCCGCCCAAGAACATTTCCCCCGCAGCCCAGCAATTCAAATTAAATCTTTTTCTTTTTAAACTCAAACACACTTCTGTACCCAACTTCAAAAATCAACCCAGATTGATTCAGTGCACCAAATTGAATGAAACCAATTTTGTTGGAAAGTTCTGTGAATGCTAAATCCAAGCCCGTTGGATTCAAGTCATTTGGATCTATAGATCACCCATTGTAAAAATAACAAGGCAGAAGCTTTTCTGCATTCAAAAATTTTTCAAATTTCAACCATAAAAGCTTTTGAGTTGATTCCAACTCTCAAAAATCATATTTAACCATACCTTTCAGAATATATAAAAATATATAGGTTTACTTGCAGAAATAATGTTCAAGTAATAAAAGAATGCTAAATAAGCATTTCTAGCCACTTTAACTAATTAAAATAAAAGGGTAAAACCTTATTAAATTGTGACACCACTTTAAATCACATTCCCATGGACTACAATATGTGGTGATGACATGTGTCAACATGATCCCATGTTTAGTTTGGAGAATATTAAATCTTAAGTAGTTTTTCAATGAGTAGAAATTACTTTTCTAAAAATAAAAGAAATTTAAACCAAGCCTTAACCTTGTAATGTTTTAGATGATGCTAGATCATCTATAGGACCCTTGTGTGTGATGATTGCAAGTAGTTAAGTATTGTTTGGTGATTGTGTACCTCGTATTTATTCATAGACGCTAGTACCAACCAAGGATACGAGGAGGAAGGAAGATACTACGAAGAGGAAGCCGAGGAGAACTTCAACCACTGCTCTGCACAAGGCAAGCTAAAACTTGCAAGACACTCTACTTTAGCAAGCCTAATACTACTAGTGAATGTGCAAGCTAACACTTGCAAGATACTATACCTATGCAAGCTGATACTATACCAATGCAAGCTAACACTTGCAAGATACTATACCTATGCAAGCCTTACTAATCAAGTTGACCTATGCAAGCTAACCCTTGCCAGATACCCTACTGATGCCACAAACCCATACTTGTGATATGACTACTATATGCCTTAAGCATATGTGATCATACCCATTTGATAAACCAATCCTAGTTTTACTTGCAAGCTTCTTACTTTATTTCTTTATCAAAGCTTACTTAGAGTCTACCTAAGAGTTTGGTAGATACTATACAGTTGTGATGAAGATTGCTTAAAGAGCATAAAATTTGGCCTAAGCCAGAAACCTTGATATCAGCCTAAGATATAAGGTTGGACTTAGTGAAACTCCACTAGTTACCACCCCTCATTAGTACTACCCCCACCTGTAGATGCTAGTGCTAAGCATAAAACTTGATCAACTTTTAGATGGGAATACTTGGTGGAAAAATGGTTATGAAAACCTTGGAATGGTGGATCATTCTATTGAAATGTTTTATACATGTGTTTCCAAACACTTGATGATTCTGGTGATAAAAATGTTGAGGCATGAGCCTTAGCCCTTTATAAAACTGATTGTTGTCTAGATGCGATACCATTCCAATTTTAGCGTACAACCACAATACCCGAATATTGGGTAGGGCTTGACTGGAAACTTATATACCTTAGTATTAGTTCCCTCCCGGCCAAGGTCTGAGCTGAGGCTACCTTGTGAAGATTGTCCACCTGCAGTGCCAAGATGACAGCTGGTCATGGTTGGGAGGCCAAACTCACAGGAGAGGTGCTTATACTAGGGCGTGTAATTGAAAGGTTAGGATTGATTATCCGCATACTAAGTATGGTGAATTTAGGATTTGTTCCTGACGGATGTATCGAATATTGTGGTGAAAGTGTACAATCTCTGCAGAGTGTCAAACTATTCGAATAGCCGCGTCCGTGGTTATGGACAGTTGGAGTGGCCATACTGTTCCCCCGTCAGACTTTTCAAAATGACTTGTGAAATGAATTGAGACTTTGACTTGACCACAATAGAGTTGTGACCTGAAATACAAGTTCCCGTTTAGGAATTATAAAATTGTGACTAGCTTTGGAACTTAGTAGAGATAAACCTGGCTTTTGCAAAACAACCCTAGAGCCTAGTGTCCTATTATCCAAAAACCGCCTTTTCTTGTTAGTATTAGTTTGCGAGTACTTAAAGAGTACTCATGGCTTTGTCCCTGGCTATTTCCATGGCCACACTATGAAGAGGAGTACCTGGAAGATGGACCCCAGGAAGGTTACGACAACTAGGATCATCTCCCATCGTCAGCATTGCCTGTGACCCCGAAGATGGAGCTTCGCCTACGCCACATTATTATTACGTATTCCGCTGCTTGATGTTGTATTAAGAACTGGATCATGAGATCCCCATTTGTGTAAGAACTTATGTATCGTTTGTAATGGATGAAGTACTATGGTATCCAATTCTGTTATGTCTCGCAAAAATGGTAATCCTGGGATTGCGATGTATGGCATAACAGGCATCTAGGATTGAAAAATCCGGGTGTTGACAAGTTGGTATCAGAGCCATCCTGACCATAGGAGACCCTAGTTAGATTGGACGTGGAACCCAAAAACTTAGTTTCAAACCCAAAGAACACAAATATTTACGAAAACTTATTCTCATTCTTACCTCTTTAATTCTTTCATAAAACTTCATGTTCCTCAAAAACTCTTGCAAAATACATAAAATTTTGACACACTTGATCACTCTGCTAATCTACTCATCCTCTATTTTTATAGATGGACGTGAAGTACAGGAAGTTTTATCAACTGGGGAATGGTGGAGACCTTATCTTTGAGAGGATCTGGATCAGCTTGGAACTTCCGGGCGTCCGCACTTGAGTTCTTTGGAGCTCAGCTCAATGATCAAGGAGGAGAAGATCTGCGGGCTAATTGTTGCAAGTCTCCGAGGAAAGATTGAACCTCCCACTACGGAGGAATTCAGTTTACCTTGAGGGAAAACAAGCTCGATGGACTTGCGAGCAATGCGAAGCTCTTTCCGTCTGTGGGCGAGCATCAATCGGATCAAGGGTACTCGCTTTGAGTTTTGCCCAAGACGTGATGCAAATGGACAACCACCGGAATCCCCATACCACCCTGAAATAAGACTCAATTGGACCACCTTAGCTTCATGATGTATGATCGTCGCGAGGCGGACAACTGCCGTGACTATTGCAACCACAAGTCTGCCATCATCAAGACGAAGGATCAGACCATAGCCATGCTAGCAAAGGATCGCAAGTCTCGTTGCCGTCAGCTCGACAAGAAGGAGTGCATTATTGCCCGTCTTCGCCATCGCATCTCATCTCTGGAAGAGACCATCCACGAGAGAGACATGCAGTTGGAGGAAAGGGAGAATGCCGGAGAGGATCTTCGTGGAGACCCTTACTTCTATCTCAACGATGACGATGATTTTCTGGAGGATCAGGCCATGTACTTCTTCACCGATGAGGATGATTTCGCTTTCATCGATGATGATGAAGCCACCGACTCCGAGGAGTAGTAGCACTGAGCACTAGCGTAGTGAGTAGTAGTCGGTCCCACTGTATCATAGTTTCCAGAATGGTTCTTAAAACCATCTGTTTTCCTTGTTGTGGTGTGTGTTGTACTGTGTGCTATGAATGAATGAATGAAAAATCAAGTTGCCAGAAAAATATGAGTCAAACGTTTAAAACTCTTCAAAAAAACCCAACACCTTAGAAATTTCCCTCTTTTCTCATGATCTATATCAATCTTCAGATGCCACGTGGAGGAAGTGGTTCAGCCCCGGATCTGATGTTGCAGATCCTGCAAATGTTGACTTCTGACCGCGAAGCTGAAAGAGCAGAACGTCAAGCCAACCTAGCCACTCTACAATAGATAGCCCAACTATCCCACAACAACCAAGGCCACGGAAATCAGGACAACCATGGATCTAAGCTCAAGAATTTCCAGAATACCAACCCACCCGTTTTTACCAAATCAGAAGAACCCCTAGACGCTGATGATTGGCTGCAAACCATGGAAAACAACCTAGAAGTCGCTGGAGTGGAAGCCAGCGAGAAAGTCCTGTTCGCCACCCATTATCTAGCCGGAGATGCCAGGGCATGGTGGAACAGTGTTCGTGCCATGACCGGAGGCCAGATGATGACCTGGGAGGAATTCAAGGTCAAGTTTAGCAGAACCCATGTACCACCAGGTTTGATCAAGAGAATGAGAGACGAGTTCAGAGAGCTGAAGCAAGGAAGGATGACTGTAGTGGAATACCGTGACAAATTTTTGTCATTAGCTAGGTATGCCCCGGATGAGATAGACACTGAAGCCAAGAACAAAGAAAGATTCCTGAATGGTCTGCATGATGAGATGCAGACAATGTTAGTCAATATCCCCTTTGTTGATATTGAAGCCCTTGTCGACTCTGCTATCCAGATGGAAGGAAAGATCAACCAGGCCAATGAGAACTGCAAGCGTCACATGATGCATCAACCAGGAACTCATTAGACCCCAAAGTATCGCCCAACCCATCTCCAGGATTTGCCCCAAGAACCAACAGACCCCCTATGACCCGTCCGACCTACCCCAACCGTGGAAACCCTAGACCCGGAGGAAATCACAACAACCCCGGCAACTCTAGCAATTTCACCCGTGCCCCACCCAAGTTCAACAACAACAATGCTACCGCCAACCCCAACACTGCCCCGAGGACTGGAAGCAATGCCGTGCCTGTCGCAGCCAAGGACAAGTCACAAGTGACCTGTTATGATTGTGGAAATAAAGGCCACTATTACAACGAGTTCCCCAACAAGAAGAATGCTACAGCCCCCAACGCCAATGTCCCAGCTCAGCAATAGCGTCGTGTCCAGCCAGGGAGAAGATTTGACCCAGGGAATTCACTCAACCGCAATGGCCGTCTTTTTCTCATGCATCTTTGAAGAAACTCGAGCGCCGACGTCGTCTTGGGTATGTTTTCGTTAATTCACTTGCAAGACTGTTGTTTGATTCTGGTGCATCGCATTCATTTGTCACCGAAGAATTTGCCTGCACTAGTAAAATTCAACCAACCAAATTGAAGCATGTGATGATTGTACAAATTCCCGGATCAACCACCAAGGCTAGGTAAATTTGCAAGGCCGTCCCTATCTGAATCCATGGCATAGATTTTTATGCTAACCTAATAGTACTCGGAACTAAAGGTTTGGAAGTAGTACTAGGAATGGATTGGATGTCCAAACATAAAGGATTGATTGATTTGTAAGAAAGCCATCACCATGACCGATCACGGAATATCGATCGAGCATATATCCGAAACCTTACCTCGCCAATTCAAGTGTAACAAGAGTATAGCCCAACCTACCATTGACCAAGTCAGGATGATAGAATACCCCGATGTATTTCCAGATGTTTTGCCCGGTATGCCCCCAGATCGGGATATCGAGTTTATCATCGAAATAATCCCCGGAACAGGACCCATAGCCCAGAGACCCTATAGTATGAACCCGTCAGAACTAGAAGAACTAAAGAAGCAACTGGATTCCATGTTGGACATCGGATTGATTCAACCAAGTGCGTCCCCATGGAGATCACCTATCTTATTCGTGGACAAGAAGGATGGAGGTAATCGTCTGTGTACGGATTATCGGAAGTTGAATGATGTCACCATCAAGAACAAGTACCCCTTGCCCAAGATAGAATATTTTTTTGATCAGTTAACCGGTGCCCAAGTGTTTTCTAAGATTGATCTTAGAACAGGCTATCATCAACTCAAAATTCGTGCAGAGGATATTCCAAAGACTGGCTTTACCACCAGATATGGATTGTATGAGTATACAGTCATGTCTTTTGGATTAACCAATGCCCCCGCTTATTTCATGAATCTCATGAATAAGATTTTTATGGACTTCCTGGATAAGTTTGTCGTTGTTTTCATCGATGACATTCTGATTTATTCCAAATCAGAAGAAGAACACGAGCTACACCTAAGGACCATTCTTGGAACCCTTAGAGCATCAATTTGTATGCAAAGTTTAGCAAATGTGAATTCTGGTTACAGGAAGTAGGATTCCTCGGTCACATTGTATCAGCCGGAGGAATTGCCGTTGACCCTGCCAAAGTAAAAGATGTAGAAGATTGGCAAGCCCCAACTACTCAAACCCAAGTTCGTGCTTTTCTCGGATTGGCGGGATATTACCGCAAATTCGTAGAAGGATTCTCGAGTATCGCTAGACCCATGACCCAATTGCTGAAGAAGGACAAGAAGTTTGAATGGACCGACAAATGTGAAGCGAGTTTTCAAGAACTTAAAAGGAGATTGATTTCAGCCCCAATTTTGATCATGCCGGATATCACGAAGCCCTTCGATGTGTATTGTGACGCATCCAAGATTGGTCTCGGATGTGTGCTAATGCAAGAAGGCAAAGTTATATCTTATCTATCCCGACAACTGAAGCAACACGAGCAAAATTACCCAACCCATGACCTCGAACTCGCAGCCGTAGTTCTAGCCCTGAAGACATGGAGACATTACCTGATGGGAAACCGTTGTGAGATTTATTCAGATCACAAGAGCCTAAAGTATATATTCACTCAGAAGGAGCTGAATATGAGGCAGAGAAGATGGATTGAGCTAATCAAAGATTACGACCTGGACATTCACTATCACCCTGGTAAAGCCAACGTGGTAGCCGATGCCCTTAGCAGATTGCCGTGCCGCTTGACCTCCATGATTTTGAAGGAGCAACCAAGTTTGCACAAAGAGATGGAAGATTTTCGAATGGAATTAGTAAGTGAAGAATTTTTGGCTAGCATAGAACTTCATCCCACTTTGATCAGTCAGATTAAAGAGGCGCAGAAGGGAAATGCCAGTATCGACCACTACAAGGAATCTGGCTATATATGACCCTCCATTTTCGTCACAGAATCGTCACAATAGTCTGTTTATGACGATTCTATGACGATTTTGAGATCGTCGAAAGCTGAGCGTCGCAAATGAACTATAATGACGTTCTTTGAAAAATCGTCATAACCGTCTATGACGATATTGGATCGTCATAACCATTATGACGATCCCATATCGTCACGGGCAAACTGGCTTCGCCAGGTCATATCCTACGTGGCACAAAATCAGCCCGGTCCATTTCAATAGTTTACATGGGCCAGGCCCAAATTTCAGTCCATTAATTTCTTCTTGACAAATCTCGTTTGCTGCTTGGGCCAAGCCCAATGTTTTGGCCTTTTTATTTACGTAAGGTGGACTTTTTAGCTCCAAGTTCACTTTTATTTCAATAATTTTGGTGAAATATAGCTCGCTGCTCCAATTCAATATTTTTGGGCCATGGCCTTTTAGAGCCCAACTAACATTTGGTTAATTTCTAAAGTACCAGATTAAATAATCAATATTTGATAAGCACATCCAAAATCATATTCGGTATATTACAATCGAGATAATCCGAATACATTACAATAATGGTATCGATTGGGACCTTACAATAACAGACTAATGTGAAGTTTACAACAGAATCCTCGCTACTAATATGAGACTCAATAACAGACTAATATGAGACCTTACAAAACAGATAACGTCATACATACAAAATCCTGCTGCTAATATGAGACCTTACAATAACAGACTAGGAAGACCGAGTCTTCTTCAACATCCTCTCCTCGGCCTTTGAATTCACCTGCATGGAATAGAAACTTGCCTCTCCTTCTGAAACTACGGTTTCCATTTCTCAGCTTCAATATCCTACAGCATGCATGCTCTTTGAGTGCCCAAAGCGAGATAGCAAGCTTGACTGAATTAATTTTGGTGCACAATGAAATATAAAGCTTGTCTAATTTATTTTAAGCGAATATTCTACAGTAGATATTTTCGATAAAGAGCATATATTAATATCATCCTACAGTAGATAGATAGGTCAAAGTGCAACAGACTTGCCAACAAAGTTTATATTGGTCAGTAAACATCATGGTTATCACCACTGCTATTGACATGTCATAATAGTGCGTAAATAGAACCCAATGTTGAATTTGCAATTCTTGAGAGCTAGATGTGCATTAATAGCAATTAGGAACTTCACCTGTTGTTGACGCTGCTGCGCTGCAGGTTGTCTTGGTAATTGGGGTGCCCATAAGCTCCATAACCATACATGTTTGGGTCTTAAGATTGTGCATACCCACCATAAGCCTCAAAAACTTGTCCATAGCCACCATAGTAACCAAGTGACAAGGTACCAGCCCCCATGGTTGGACTCTGTGAGGATGAAATTATCAAAGATCATAATGTTACCCACTTTGGGTACAAAGTACAACATTTACAGGATAGAAGTTCGTATATGAGATAACTAACTCGAGACTATTTATTCAAGGGTTAGTCCCCATGAAAGCCTCACATTCTTCCCACCAATTAAGGTCCCTTGTAGTATTTGAAGAGCTTGCTTAGCGAAGGCTGAATATGCATTGACAAGAGTATCTTAGAAAAAGTACTTGAGAAAACTTAAGGGATAAATAGTAAACTAAATAATCGAACTGTTTCAAATGGACAAAACCACATCTCTTCCCAACAGTCCACAAAGGGCAATAGGGAGTAACTAAATTGGCTCAAAGAAACAAGAAATAGTTAGGTCAATATACCCTACATAGTGGTATTCAAGCAGCCGGACATTTCATATCCCTAGATTGTAGTAAGCATACATGCAATATTAGCATAATGTACAATTCTACAAGACATAGTCGATATGAAGGACCAACACAAACATATTCATATAGAAACCAATTACTCGAATAGTAATGCTTACATCATTCTGCATATTCGCTCATGGTATGGGTAGTTGACTAGGTTAGCTGAATACTTGCCTAATAAGAACTGAAAAATAACACCATTGCTGTTGAATATATGCAGAATATTAAAAAACAACTTCTCCATAGGAATCAAAAAGAGGGGAAAACAATTGATCTAAAACTCAATCAATGGCCGATAACTACAACCTATATGAGACCCTTCTCCCTCCAATTTCTGCTAACAGTACATGAGGGTATGGCGGGGTACCAAATGCACGATCTGCTAGACAAACCCACTAGTGCAATATCTGGCATTTATCTCAAGACTGACACAGTTGAGAATGGATGTAAGTAAGGGAATGAAATTATTCTATATATAATGAAAATTAGGGGAAATCACAAGTTTTTCTATATACAATGCCTAACATATTATGAGATATATCATTTGATGTAACTCTATGCAATATCTAGGATAAATTTTATATTGCAGCATTATAATGATTACTATTACAGATTACCATCACATTATTTACTATACAAAATTGAGCTATCAAGACTAATGCACTGTCCGAATTAGTGGCATCCATCATTTGCAAAGATGTAAACAAATAATGAAGGCGTGCATTATCTTACAAAGAATCTAGAAACAAAGGTATCGTGAAAAGGATAAGCAACAAAGTTCATGAAATTTCTCACATTCTTGCTATATAAGAAGTGGAGCTCCCAAGTAGAGTCCATTGTTGCACAACTCAGTTCATGATCATTTAGCCCTCGAAGGGGCAGATATTGCAATTTACAACACATATTTGGTCTCTTGGTGATTGCCTAAACCAAAGAAATAATAGGTTCCAACAATTATGTCCGCATCATAATTGTAGCATACAATTTCAGCACGAATGATAAAGAGTTCTGGAGACGTGTATCTCATATCGTACTGTTTGGTGTAACATTTAGTGCCCTACTTACAGAGACATAAAAATTCAGGAATGGTTCTACCACCATCTCATGAAGGCGAGATAATAGAACAAAATGATGGAGGTAAGGCGGAAATAATCTCATGACCTGCTGGAAATATAAAGCATGCATCTATGATAGACTCAACATATCTCTAATTCTCCATAGCATATAAGGATAAGAGGCTCGTCTATCCTCTCCAATAGGGACATCACATCTCCAACAAGTTCTCTATATCTAAACGATTGATGCGAGCTAGACTTGATCACCGGTGCAAGGATTCTACCCCTTCAATCACTCATCGATTGACATTCATGAAAATTTCTACTAGCAAAGAAGCCAAGACAGACTACAGTGTATGTACCTCGGAGATTTTGGTGACGCGAGGGAGCACGGTGGAGGTAGGTGGCGCCTGGTCGGGTCCTTCGCTGTGGCCACCGAGCGCCGTCTGATCCTCATCGCGCTCATGGTCAAAGGCGGGGACAGATCTTGGGATCCTCTCCTTTGTGGCGTCGTGATTATCTGGGGCGCCATTCGGAGACGGATCTTGAAGATGTGGTCGAGGGCGAGGTGGACGGTGTAGCCATGGCGGGGGAGGCGGTCGACGATGGCGAGGCCCATGAAGGAGATCCTTCCTATGAAGCAGACGGCGGGCCTCGGCCATGAGCCTCCGTCGGCCACGCTCTTGGCCACCCTTGTGCTCCCCACCCGTGCGCCACGCCCTGTCCCGAGGCCTAGCGTGCCGCCCCATCTCCTCCACATCCACCTCCATACTATGCGGGGAGATCGGTGAGGCAGACGGGATAGGGGAGGGTGGACGATCGTGGGTTGCGGTGAGGAGCACCTATCGTGCGAGAGAGGAGAGAGGAAGAAGTGGCGGCGGGTCTGCAGGAGGAGCGAGGGATTAGGGTTTGGGGTCATCCCTCTCGACTGTTACATGTGCCTCGATATCACGAAATTAGCCATGTTCAATTCGTGGTGAAGTACATGAAACCCTAGGGCATTTATGTCATTTCACAGTCTGAGACAGGGGGACAAGGAGGCGTCGAGATGAAATTTGGCGTTAGATGGAGTGCCGATGCTTGGTGAGATCAGCTTTAGAGGGTAATCCGTGGGTCCTGTGGTTCTCTACTCTGATTGGCTAGCACTATTTTTTCTATTTTCCAAGTGCCAAAAAGGGTGTTTTGTGAAACAACCACCAAATAAAAGTTTCAAAATGGTATCAACATATTTTTATAAAATACTAGACCACCTTACATAGATAATATCCCACCCGGGGCATCTCAAACCTTTCCTTACACCCCTGGCAAAAAAGACAAATTCCTGCCGAATCAGTAGGAAGTGGGTCCGATTTGAACTACATGTACATGATCCGATGCCCATTATTTTTTGAAAAAATGTTTTTTAGATTCACAATATGCTGTTTCTTCAGAAATACAATGCAAGTTTAGCGAGTCTCACTTCTAGCTAAGAACCTCCGTGCCGCCTTTTGACCATAGTTTGAAACGGGCATAAAAAATTCAAAACGGTCCAATCAATGCAAATCCTTGGCGTGGTGTCTTATTATATGACATAGTTGCAAGGAAAAATACCAACCTTGTATATTGCAAGTGTCTCGAAAAACCTTCTAAAATGACCTATCATGTCCGAGGTTTCATGGCTTCGGACCAAGCGACCAATGTTATGGCTAGAATCAGGGCATAGTTTGTGATAATGTGCCCATATTGTGCACACATATGTATCATGGGATGGCGAACAATGTTGCAGAGGAAGTTTTCCTTTTGACGCACGGAAATACCATTTTCCATTTTCGAGCGTAAAACGGGCGCTTTTGAAGCAACCACCAAATGATAGTTTTAGAATGGTACCACCACATTTTTAAAATATTAGACCACCTTACATAGACAATGTCCCAACCGGGATATCTCAAACCTTCCGTTCACCTGGCGAAGATAAATTCTGCCGAATCGGTGAAGTGGGTCCGATTTGAACTATGGTACATGATCCGATGCTCTGATTTTTCCAAAAGGATTTTAGATTAACAATATGCTGTTTCTTGAGATACAATGCAAGTTTAGCGAGTCTCATTCCTAGCTAAGAACCTCCGTGCCACCGTTTTGACCATAGTTTGAAACAGGCATAAAAATTCAAAAGCGGTCCGATCAATGCAAATCCTTAAGTGTCTTATTATATGACATAGTTGCAAGGAAAAATACCAACCTTGGTATATTGCAAGTGTCTCGAAAAAACCTTCTCAGAAATGACCTATCATGTCCGAGGTTTCATGGCTTTCGGACCAAACGACCAATGTTATGGCTAGAATCAGGGCATAGTTTGTGATAATGTGCCCATATTGTGCACACATATGTATCATGGGATGGCGAAAAATGTTGCAGGAGGAAGTTTTACTTTTTGACGCACGGAAAAACCATTTTCTATTTTTCGAGCGTAAAAAACGGGGCATTTTGTGAAGCAACCACCAAATGATAGTTTTAGAATGGTACCACCACATTTTGTAAAAATATTAGACCACCTTACATAGACAATGTCCCAACCGGGATATCTCAAACCTTTCCGTCCACCCCTGGCGAAAAAGACAAATTCCTGCCGAATCGGCAGGAAGTGGGTCCGATTTAAACTACAGGTACATTATCTGATGCCCATGATTTTTTCAAAAAATCATTTTTAGACTCGCAATATGATATTTATTTAGAGATCCAATGCAATTTTAGTGAGGCTCATTGAGCTAAGAACCTTCAAACCCTAGTTTCAAAATCATAGTATTTTGAATTATGATATGTCCCTACTATGGACTAACATGGTATTAGTAGATCCACAATTTTAAGTAATCATACTATTCATAATTAACATCCTAGTATGATCTTATGAAATTTATAAAATTTAGAGACAAAACCAATTATTTTGGAGTTTTATGAGAAAGATACACAAGAATTATGGAAACACAAAAGAAAATGAAAAAAAATAACGGACCTAATCTCGCTACCAAGGTCAAAGCCCACCCAAAATACACGTTCCCAACGAGGCCCATTAGGGGAACACGGCCAAGCTATGATCGAGAGTAATAGTCAAATGTTTGAGCGTCTATTGGACAACAAAGTTGAGTTGGTCATTGGTTAGGTTCCTTCCATTTGTTGGGGAGGTCTGGTTCGAGCCCCTGCAACCTTTTTTGCTTATTATTCCCACGCAAGTTTAACGAGGGTGATAGTCAAAAGGAAGCGAGCGTATGGGACAACTAAATTGAGTTGGTCGGTGGTTAGGTGCCTTCCAACTGGGGAGGTCTTTGGTTCGAGTCCCCGCCCCTTTTTTGCTTATTATTCCCCACGTGAGTTTAATTTGTTGTGTGTCCTGAACCAAATATTGACACATAAGTATGCCTCATATGCAAAACGACACATAGACATGCCACATAGATGGAAATGGCGGGCAAATGCTTACTCATTTCAACTTTATTCTATTTTAGACGTTATGACCAATTTAAATCGTGAATCAGCTAAAATAAATGTCGAGGCTACATCCGCCATATTATGACGATTTTAGCTAGGAAAATATGACGCTTTTAGAGTCAAACGCCTTAATTTTCAAGGTTTTGACCCCTTGACGGCTTATGACTATCTAGTGCAAAATCGTCATAGATCTATGACGATTTTATTCACGGTCACTATTAGAAGGTCATAGTTTGCCACATTTCTTGTAGTGGACGGAATCAAGCGTCGTATCGGTACAGGCAAGGTACCCGGATTCACCGAGGACGAAGAAGAAGTTTTGTGGTACAAAGGACGCCTTTGTGTACCATCAGATTCTGAGTTAAAAGAAGTTATCTTGAAGGAGGCTCATGATACTCTTTATTCTATCCATCCCGGAGGAACTAAGATGTATCAAGATTTGAAAGAGCAATTTTGGTGGCATTATTTGAAGCGAGAAATCGGAAGCTATATCGCCAAGTGTGATATATGTCAGCGAGTCAAGGCCGTACATCAAAGACCCGCTGGATTGTTGCAACCTTTGCAAATTCCGGAATGGAAATGGGATTCAGAGAATGGACTTTATCCGGACTACCTACTTCTAGTAGGGGAAATGACTCTATTTGGGTCATAGTGGACAGATTGTCCAAAGTCGCCCATTTCTTGCCCGTCAAAACCACCTATCAGAGTTCGAAGCTAGCGGAGTTGTACATCGCTAGAATCGTTAGTTTGCACGGAGTGCCCAAGAACATAGTATCGGATCGAGGAACTCAGTTTACCTCGAGATTCTGGAAGAAAGTCCAAGAAAGTTTAGGAACCCGCCTAGATTTCAGTACCGCGTATCACCCTCAGACCGATGGACAAACGGAGCGAGTAAATCAAATACTCGAAGATATTCTTAGAGCATGTGTGCTAGAATATGGATCCAAGTGGGAAGACTGTCTGCCGTTTGCAGAATTTTCATACAACAACAGTTACCAAGCCAGTTTGCAAATGGCCCCATTCGAATTTATGTACGGAAGAAAGTGCCGCACCCCTTTGAACTGGTCGGAAGTAGGAGAGAGTCAGATCTTCTGACCTGACATCCTACGAGAAGCAGAAGAGAAGGTTCACAAGATTCGTGAGCACCTCAAGACAGCCCAATCCCGACAGAAGAGTTACGCCAACAAGATACGTCGAGACCTCGCCTTCAACATAGGTGATTTTGTTTATCTAAAAGTGTCGCCATTGAAGGGAATGCAGCATTTCCAACTCAAAGGAAAGTTAGCCCCCAGATATATCGGACCTTTCAAAATTCTGAACCGTCGAGGAGAAGTATCGTATCAACTGGAGCTACCAGAGGAGATGTCAGCTGTGCACAATGTGTTCCATATCTCGTTACTTCGCAAATGTCTCGAAGTCCCCGAGAAGACCGAAGTGTTCAAGAATATCGATCATCGGACCATAGAGATCAATGATGACCTAACCTATCCCGAAGTACCCATCCACATTTTGGAAGAAGCTTTTCGAACTACCCGAACCCGAAGCATCAAGTTTCTCAAGATTCAGTGGAGCAACCACACAGAAGAGGAAGCTACCTGGGAGCGCGAAGATCACATCCGGACGGAGTTTCCCGATCTCTTCAAATCCTAGGTAATCATTTCGTCCTTTTTCAAATCTCGGGACGAGATTTTGTTTAAGGGTGGAAGGTTTGTAACATCCCAAAAATACCAAACTGGGATCACCAAATTCTAATCCTCACATTTAGGGTTAACAAAAACTTTTCTAAATAAAATTATGAATGCATGCATATGTGTATGCATTGATTTTTAATTTCTTTAAAAACCACCTTGTTTGTGTGATCCATTGCTTGTAAAATGTTTCTTAGGTGAAATAAACATCATCTAAAACATTTCCCACACTTTTCCTAAAGACAAGTAAATCAAAACAAATATATTAAGTGAATGGTCATTTTGGCCAAATTAACTCCCATGCCTACTTTGGCTGTCTCAAACTTTCAAAACCTAACAGAAACTTTTCTGGATCTTTGCACCCCTTGAATGTACTCATAACAAGGTATCAAGGCCCACTTTGTGATCATCCAGAAACTTTCAAATGCATAGTTTAAATGACAATTCAAAATTGAATCTTCTTCATATGAGAAGATCCCAATTTTCCAAAACCCACTCAAACAAGATCAACTTTCAAAACCCAAGCATCTGCAGACTCACCAACACCAATCTAGCAAACCCACCAAAATTCATTTCAAAATTCAAAACTTGATTTCATGCGGCCATTTCATCAAACAGGTTGCAGACACAAATCAAACAAAACAAACATCAAACACTATAGTGTGTAGTGATTCTTGCCTAACTTGTTCCCTAGTTAGCTCACACACAACTCAGTAGATCATCTAGAAAGATTAGCCCAACACTAGCACCCATGTGAGCTTGCCATTGCCATTAATGGTGAACAGTCGAGCACCCCCAATGCCACCCCATAGTCGACAGCAGGCTAGAGGAAGAACTAGCCGTGCCAACCTTGTCTGGGAGGCAACCCACCGTCCACCGCCACTCCCTGTCCCAGCCGCGAGCGTTGCCAAGCCCTGGACCACGCGCACAAGCCGCGCCCAGACCATGCAGAGCGTGCGCCAGAGCGCCACCCTCGACCATCACCCACAGACCATGCGCCGCCCTCGCCGCGTGCATACACAATCCCCACCGACCCAGGAGACCGCCAAACATCCCCGTTTGCCGCCCCGTGCCATACAGCCACCGCCCGCCGTCGAAGACGCCGCTCTGCCGTGCAGAGCATCGCCCGTTCTAGACCAAACCACACCGCCCCATGCCTCGCGACCATGTCATTGAGCATCGCCAGGAGACACCGCACCGTCCCCTACCCTTGCCCATGCCTTTAGCCGCCTGTAACGTCGCCCCCGACGAGCTCACCGTGCGCCCCGACGGTCCCCTCGCTCGACTATAAATAGAGGCCACCCCCGCTCGATTTCTTCACACCATCTCACTCCCCTCTCCTCACTGACCGTGCCACACCGTTCTCAGAGCAAGGCGAGCACCACCTCGCCGGAATTTCACTGGAGCCTGCCGCTGCCGGAGAAGAAAGGAGCCAGCGATTGGAGCCGCCCCAGGAGAAGCCACCGGTACCAGGAGGTTCGCCGTCGTCGACTTCGTCGTTCGCCCGCCTCGCCGACCCTCGCCCGTACCCCGGTGAGCCCCCAGCACCCCTCACTGGCCGCGCTAGGTTTTGTTCTCGCCGGAGTTGTCTCGCGTCGACGATGACCCCCAGCCGTTAGATTAGAACTAGATCCAACGATCCACGTTGCCCGCACCGCCCAGCCCGTGTCACCGGCAGTGGGGACACCCACTTAAGCAGCCCGTGGGAGCACTGCGCTTAGCAGGCCGGCCCAGTAACATTTCCCGCACAGCCCAACAATTCAAATTAAATCTTTTTCTTTTTAAACTCAAACACACTTCTGTACCCAACTTCAAAAATCAACCCAGATCGATTCATTGCACCAAATTGAATGAAACCAATTTTGTTGGAAAGGTCTGTGAATGCTGAATCCAAGACCGTTGGATTCAAGTCATTTGGATCTGTAGATCACCCATAGTAAAAATAACAAGGCAGAAGCTTTTCTGCATTCAAACATTTTTCAAATTTCAACCTTAAAAGCTTTTGAGTTGATTCCAACTCTCAAAAATCACATTTAGCCATACCTTTCAGAATATATAAAAATATAAAGGTTTACTTGCAGAAATAATGTTCAAGTAATAAAACAATGCTACATAAGCATTTCTAGCCACTTTAACTAATTAAAATAAAAGGGTAAAACCTTATTAAATTGTGACACCACTTTAAATCACATTCCCATGGACTACAATATGTGGTGATGACATGTGTCAACATGATCCCATGTTTAGTATGGAGAATATTAAATCTTAAGTAGTTTTTCAATGAGTAGAAATTACTTTTCTAAAAATAAAAGAAATTTAAACCAAGCCTTAACCTTGTAATGTTAGAGATGATGCTAGATCATCTATAGGACCCTTGTGTGTGATGATTGTAAGTAGTTAAGTATTGCTTGGTGATTGTGTACCTCGTATTTATTCATAGACGCTAGTACCGACCAAGGATACGAGGAGGAAGGAGGATACTACGAAGAGGAAGCCGAGGATAACTTCAACCACTGCTCTGCACAATGAAAGCTAAAACTTGCAAGACACTCTACTTTAGCAAGCCTAATACTACTAGTGAATGTGCAAGCTAACACTTGCAAGATACTATACCTATGCAAGCTGATACTATACCAATGCAAGCTAACACTTGCAAGATACTATACCTATGCAAGCCTTACTAATCAAGTTAACCTATGCAAGCTAACCCTTGCCAGATACCCTACTGATGCCACAAACCCATACTTGGGATATGACTACTATATGCCTTAAGCATATGTGATCATACCCATTTGATAAACCAATCCTAGTTTTAGTTGCAAGCTTCTTACTTTATTTCTTTATCAAAGCTTACTTACAGTCTACCTAAGAGTTTGGTAGATACTAGACAGTTGTGCTGAAGGTTGCTTAAAGAGCATAAAATTTGGCCTAAGCCAGAAACCTTGATATCAGCCTAAGATATAAGGTTGGACTTAGTGAAACTCCACTAGTTACCACCCCTCATTAGTACTACCCCCACCTGTAGATGCTAGTGCTAAGCATAAAACTTGATCAACTTTTAGATGGGAATACTTGGTGGAAAAATGGTTATGAAAACCTTGGAATAATGGATCATTCTATTGAAATTTTTTGGACATGTGTTTCCAAACACTTGATGATTCTGGTGATAAATTTTTTGAGGCATGAGCCTTAGACCTTTATAAAACTGATGGTTGTCTGGATGCGATACCATTCCAATTTTAGCGTACAACCACAATACCCGAATATTGGGTAGGGCTTGACTGGAAACTTATATACCTTAGTATTAGTTCCCTCCCAGCCAAGGTCTGAGCTGAGGCTACCTTGTGAAGATTGTCCACCTATGTAGTACCCAAGATGACAGCTGGTCATGGTTGGGAGGCCAAACTCACAGGAGAGGTGCTTATACTAGGGCGTGTAATTGAAAGGTTAGGATTGATTATCCGCATACTGAGTATGGTGAATTCAGGATTTGTTCCTAATGGATGTATCGAATGTTGTGGTGAAAGTGTACAATCTCTGCAGAGTGTCAAACTATTCGAATAGGCGTCATGATTATGGACCGATTAGGGCCATCTGTTCCCCGTCAGACTTTTCAAAATGACTTGTGAAATGAATTGAGACTTTGACTTGACCACAACAGAGTTGTGACCTGAAATACAAGTTCCCGTTTAGGAATTATAAAATTGTGACTAGCTTTGGAACTTAGTAGAGATAAACCTGGCTTTTGCAAAACAACCCTAGAGCCTAGTGTCCTATTATCCAAAAACCCCCTTTTCTTGTTAGTATTAGTTTGCGAGTACTTAAAGAGTACTCATGGCTTTGTCCCTGTCTATTCCCATGGCCAGACTATGAAGGGGAGTACCTGGAAGATGGACCCTAGGAAGGTTACGACAACTAGGATCATCTCCCATCGTCAGCATTGCCTGTGACCCCGAAGATGGAGCTTCGCCTACGCTACTGTTATTATTACGTATTCCGCTGCTTGATGTTGTATTAAGAACCGAATCATGAGATCCCCATTTGTGTAAGAACTTATGTATCGTTTGTAATGGATGAAGTACTATGGTATCCAATTCTGTTATGTCTCGCAAAAATGGTAATCCTGGGATTGCGATGTATGGCATAACAGGCATCTAGGATTGAAAAATCCGGGTGCACTTCTTAGGGTGAAGCATCATGTTGTATTTACGGAGATTGTCAAAGGTTTCTTTTAAGTCGGAGATTAAGTCATTTGACTTTTTAGACATCACCGCGATATCGTCCACATAGGCGTGAACGTTCTGACTAATTTGGTCGTGAAGGCAACGTTGCATTGTCCGTTGGTACGTAGCACCTGCATTTTTTAGCCCAAAGGGCATCATAACATAGCAAAACGTGCCGTATGGGGTAGTGAACAAAGTGGCCAATTGGTCCGACTTCCTCATCTTGATCTGGTGGTATCCTGAGTATGCATCGAGAAAACACAAAAGTTCTGAGCCAGCCATCGAGTCAATGACTTGGTCAATGCGAGGCAAAGCAAACGGATCTTTGGGGCAAGCCTTGATCAAGCCGGTGTAATCAACGCACATTATTAATTCTTTGGTTCCCTTTTTGGGGACAGGTACAGGCTTGACCACCCATTGGGTATGAAGGACTTCTTGGATAAAACTAGCCTTAAGTAACCTAGCCATCTCTTTGTCTATGGCGCGTCTCTTCTCATCTCCAAAGCATCGTAGAGGTTGCTTCACTGGTTTGCATTTTGGGTCAATGTTTAAGCTGTGCTCGGCGAGTTCCCTAGGTACACCTTTCATGTCGGCAGGTTGCGAGGCAAAGATGTCCCTGTTCTCACGGAGGAACTCGATGAGCGCGTTTTCCTATTTGGGATCCAGGTTCGTCCCAATGGCGGTGGTCTTGGAGGCATCGCCTACCACAAGTTCCACCGGCTTGGTCTCGATGGCGGCCTTGAATGCTGGAGCAGAGTCGGAGATCTGTTTCTTCGACGCGGGCATATCTGAGTCATCGACCTTTCTCTGGATCTCTTTGAATTCTTCGCTGTAGAGGATAGCATCCGCGAAGGCTGCTTCATTAATCTCGCAGTCCCTTACCTTGGTAAAGCTTCCAGATACGGTGATGACACCGTTTGGTCCCGGTATCTTGAGTTTATTGTAGACGAATCATGGCTTGGCCATGAAGGTGTGGAATATGTCGCGGCCAAATATGACGTGGTACACACTCTTGAAGGGGACCACCTCAAAGGTCATGCGCTCTTGGCGGTAATTATTAACATCGCCGAAGGCAACCTGAAGTGTGATGCACCCAAGGGACCGAACCTCCCGACCAGGGACTACACCGTGGAAGATGGTGTTGGTCCGCCTTAGGTTTGCCTCCGTCAAGTTCATCTTCTGTAGTGTATCCAGGTACATGATGTTGATGCTGCTTCCACTATCCAGCATACACTTGGTGAACTCCACGCCGTCAATCAAGGGATTGATGACCATGGCGTATTGGTTCTCCGTAGGGATGAGGTCTGGGTGATCCTTCCTATCCCAAGTAATTGGAACCTCCAACCAGCATAAGTACTAGGGAACTGGGGGGAGAGTGGCCATCAGTATCCTCATAGAGGTCTTCTGTTGTCGGACGGTGGGGTGCCAAGGAAAGTGTGGTAGACTGGAGCCTTCTTCACGAAGGGGTTCTTGCCTCTGTCGTCACTCTTGGCGGCGTGCTTGGGGTCAACATCCTCGTCCATGTCACTTGAATCCTTGGACTCCTCTTCCTTCTTCTTCCCCTTGTGCTTGCCTCGCGGTCTATTCTTCCAACTTTTCTTGTAGCCGGACTCCGGGTCCTCCTTGAGGTCATTGACGAACTTGCAGTGTCGATTGGTATGGGTGGCCTTGCCGTTGACATCGAGGTGTACGAGGCACGACATATCGCGGTACTCTTCATAGGTTTGGGGAACGCGGAGCGCTGCCGAGGTAGTTTCACTTCCTCGCTGCTGCCCACGACCAGCTCCCCGTCCTCGGCCACGTTGTCCGCCATCACCTCGTCCTGCAAAGCTCATGGAGACCATGTCGGGAGTTTGCTTTTGTTCTGGAGTGGTTTTCCGCTTTGTGCTGCTGTTCCTTCGAGCTTGAGTTGGAATGGCCATTGCCGGCAGAGAGCCACGAGCATCGTCGTCAGCGGCTACGAACTCACTAGCCAACTGAATCATCTGGTTCAAGTCAATCTGGTGATTGTCTTGCAAGCGCTTCAGCTTATGTCAGAGCAACGTGCCCCTTTCCAACTCATCGATGAAGGCGGCCATGGCGGTCTGGGCGTGCACTCCTGCGCAAGAATTCTTCATATCCAGCCAGTGGGAGAGGTAGGCGCGAGATGTCTCGTCTTTATCTTGAACGCACCGCTGTAGATCGCCAACAGTGCAGGGACGTTTGTACATACCCTCGAAGTTCTTGGTGAACGCTTCTTGCATGTCCAACCAATTGCAGATGGATTTTTCCGGCAAGTCGTCAATCCATTGACGGGCTGTGCCTGCCAACATCAATGGGAGGTACTTGATGGCAACGTTGGGCTTACCCCCGGCAATCTCTACCGTGTTGCCGTAATCCTGCAACCATGTAGCTGGCTTAGCGGTGCCGTCATAGGGCTTGATGGTATTGTCAATCCGGAAACCTTTGGGGTAAGATGCGGACCGTATCGCAGGTCCAAAGCAACATGGTCCCAGGTATGGTCCTTCCCGGGACTCATGGATCTTATTGATCCGCGAACATGCGTCGTACGGCTCCAGGTTTTTCTTCTTCTTGTCAACAGGGGATGGGTTGAATGAACGACGTGGGCCTCCTACACCATGGTGACTGCTAGGTGGCGACGGAGGTGGAGGTGGCGGTGGGTTAGCCTTCTTGCTATTACCCTCCTGCGACGCCTCACGCTTCTCGCGATTGCTTGCCGGACACGGAGGGTCATGGCGCGACCTGCTCTTGTGTCCTTGGTTGCGCTCTCCGTCATGACGGGTCTGCTCCGCGTTGTCGCGGATGATAATGCCGCTCTGCCTTGGTGGGGGCATATCCATACGATGGTGATCCTTGAGGTCTTCGCGATGTCGGGGGAGCGGGGCGGTGGAGATGGGCGACGAGGTCGGGCCTTTTCTCCGTAGTCGGAGGATATGGGGATAGGATCGTTCCTGTTGCGCGCATCCCTCTGTCTTCGTTCTGATGAACCCATCTGAGACCCAACATCAAGAGGATAACCCAAGCCTCGAGAGGTGGCCTTTTTCACCGCCTTGGACACTAGGTCAGGCGATCTATCCAAGGGTCTTGGCGAGGTTGAGGAGTGGAGTGGGCATCACCATACACCAGATCGTGATGACACGGCGGAGGTTTCTTGGCCTTCTGAGTCTTATACTCGACCTCCATTTCTCTAGCTTTCTCTCGGATTTTGCGCTTGACGGATCTCGATCTAGCTTAGCGCCTTGCTCATGATGATGCGCTTCCTCCAAAGAACTGGCACATCTTGTCAAGCTGGGTCACGTTCAGGATATGATCTACGGTCAGTGGCTTGACGAGGAGGTTGCCGTACATCACTCTACCAGCTGGAGTAACTTGGGCAACAGCAGACACAGATGCTGGAGGCGGCAGATTTGCGGTGTTGTTGTTGCTCGGGCCGGTGCCGAGTTCCTGCGGCTGTTGCACTGGATTAGGCGGAGGGGCCATGACCTTTGCGCGATCAATGTCGTCGGCAACAGGTTGTCCCTTCCCTTTGTACAGAGCTGTAGGCGGAGCTCGTCCGGGTTGATCTTCATCCATCTCCGTCCTAATGGTGACGAACACCTCTCGAGACGTGACGGTGTTGTTGGCTTGCTCGTCGCGTGTACTCCTCCATCTCCTGCATAGCGGAGTCTAGTTCCTCTGGACTGAAATCTATCTCCTCTGAATCTGCACTGAAGTCGGCGTATAGCGCGTCAATCACAGAGTCGGAGGGTGCCAGGACTTCCTCGATAACAGGGGTGGAGGTACAACAGCAGCAACGACGACTGGAGGTGGCGGCGCAGCTGCGGCGATGGCGGCCGGAGGCGGTGGTGGCGATGGCTGAATCGGAGGGGCTCCGTCAATGAGCGCAAGCGCTGTCTGAGCTGCCGCTTCAGCCTCCGCGTAGTTGTTGACGGTGTTCACCATGCCTTCGAAGGTAAGGCGTCCCGACGCCTTCTGCCGTCTTAGAGAATGCTAGAGAAGCGTGCCATGGTCCAGTCTGTCGTGGTATTGCCGACGATTACACCATGGAGGGGTCCTCACAGTGCGTGTTTAGAGACGTGGGGGAAGGCAGACGGTTGACGGGTACGAGGTAACACAGCTTACCTAGGTTCAGACCCCACGACGGTGGTGGAATCCTACTCCTTCTATAAATCACTATAATGGAAATACGCCGAGTTATAGGGATTGGTTTGCTGTGCGAGGTGTGTGATAATCGCTACTTGGTCGTGCCCTAAAGTCTCCCATAGGCCCGACTTATATTGTCGCCAGGTCCTAGGGTTATAGGGAAAAGTCCTAGCCGGACAGGTTACAGAGTCCTACACTGTCTATTACTAGTCTTGTGTGTCTTGTACTCGAAGGCTCCGGGTACGTCGGTGACTCCAACCGTAGCCTTCCTTTATCCGGCATGGTCCTTCCTTCTGGATCCATCTAACTGGGCTGCCCAGCAGGCCATGGGCCATGCTACCAACGGTGGGCCACCTGGGTTATCCGGATAGGAGACATGCTATGAGGATACCCATATAGCATATCCCCAACAGTAGCAACCGGGGAACTCCGAGATCTTGCGCCGTCTTGCCTCTTCACGTGGATTGCTCCGTCTAGATGGATGTCGGCAAATCGTCAAGCAATATCTTGTAGTCCTCCCAAAGAACCCTGCAAAGTTTTCTCCATCTTCAATATGTAAGTCGGAGAAATGCTGAATATTCCATCGTACTCTTCCGTAGCCAGACCGGATCCGTCCATGACGTAATCTTCTGATGTGACGGATCATCTGCCTATGTCAGCTAGGGCGACGTAGGCATAGGTCAGAAACGCCTCGTAACTCACACATGCAGAGAACGCAATCATGTCCGATTTTTCTGCGCGAGCGATACAAACCGTTGGCGGTGACGGTTGGGACGTGGCGAAATTTCCGCGCACGTTCGCGCACACGTTGTCTACGCAGCAACCGTCCGATCAAGCTGCACGAATCTTGATGCTGGAGATCATAAATAGTAACTGTGGTGGAACTTTTTTACTTTTCACCTCATTCTCTCCTCGTATCGTCTTCTTCCTCCAGTGAACACCCCCTCGAGCTCTCCGCGCAATCTTGCGAAAAACCCTAGCTCCAATTCTCGCCAGTCACCTCCAAACTCACTCAATGACCAGCAGAAGCTCTACTCCTTCCATGTCGGCGTCGGGCGAAGCCGCGGCGAAGCCGGCGAGCTCTGCCATCGTGCCCCCAGAGGGTCTGGTCATCCCCGTCTCGGCGGTGGTTGAGTCCACCGGCGGCGACCATAATCCAGCGACGCTGGAGCCGCTGGAGGAGGAGCTTGACTCCCACAAAGGCGATTGGCGCGGTTCGAACATCACGGACCGCGATATCAAGGAGCTGATCGCCGAGGGCTACCTTCCTGCGACGGAGGGGCTCTCCTGGCGGGCGGTGCCGACCGGCAAGGTGACACCTTCTCCCCAAGCCGGAGAAAAGGTGTACCTCAAAGCCCAATTGGTACGCGGCATATCCTTGCCCATCTCTAACTTCTTCCTTTCCGTTTTGAACCAGTATCGAGTACAGCCCCAAAACCTCTCTCCCAATAGCATCCTAGCGCTTAGCAATTACGCGGCGCTCTGCGAGGGTTACTTAGGGATTAAGCCTAGGCTAGATATCTTCGTGTATTTCTTCACCGTCAAGCGTGATGCCAGAGCCAGTAAGGACGAACTTAGAAATTACGGCACCATAAGCTTCAAGATCCGTCCTGGCCGGCGGTTCCCCGACATCATCGGCCACGAGTCCTGCAAAAACTGCTAGCATACTTACTTCTATGGCCCAGATATCCCTCTGGCTGGTCGAGAAGTAACGTACCCGGACTTCATCGATGGAGCCGCTGCCGAAACTTCGACATGGAGATCCCAGGCCTCCCTTCCCTCCGACATCGACGCTTCCTGCGCCATAAGGCAGATAGAGTGGTTCATAGAGACGGGTTTGACCGGCTTGGAACTAGCCATGTGCTAGTTCATCAGGCGAATCCAACCTCTACAGCACCGCGTGAAGCTAATGCACGAGTATACCAGCGATAGAAGGGATAGCCTCCGCATCGCCGTGGACAATTTCTCGAGCGACTCCGTCAAGCTCCGTCATAAGGACATCGTCAAGGTGAAGGACAAGCGACATGGCTTCACCATCACCTACGACATGTTCGTAGACAGCAAGTGCCCAAAGGTAACTGTTTATTTTCCGTGTATGATATATACTCCAGTTCTTCCGTCTAGCCATTACCATCTCATCTAACACGATGGCTCTTCACCTTACAGCTTAGCGACATAGATGAGGACAGCATGGCTCCTCAAATCTATATCCGAAGATGAAGGAAGTCACTGTCATGTCCGACGACGATGCTCCATTGGCGCGAAAGCGGAAGATCTCCACCTGTGACGCTGCCGACGGAGGCAAGAAGAAGAAGAAGACGTAAGGTGGAGCCTCCAAAAAGACTACCGTCGCCCGGGAGGCCGAGAAAAGAAAGACTATCGGGATCCCTTTTGCCAAAGCACCCCCACTTGTGCAAGCTTCTTTTCCTTCGACATTGTCTCTTTATCTGTCTTGCTCCTGTACTTATGCATTTTGCACATTTCTGGAAGAAAGCCACGACCAGATTGAAGAAGACCTCCAAAACATTGGGGGCTTCTAGAACCATTAAGGACATGATGCATCGTGACGCATCTCCCGTCATCGCCCCTGTCACTCCCTATGTCAAGCCCTCGTCTCCCCGACATGCTCGCAAGCTAAGGAGGCATCTGGCCCTTCCGCCATGGAAGTGGACTCAAGTGCCTCTACCGAGGTCGCTGTTGTCGGTGAACATGCGACCCAGGAGAGTGCCGCCCACCAAATGGCTGAAGTTCCGGCTAAGGATGCCATCGTTGGCGGTAAGGCGTTGGTGGAAGCAGGTACTTCTGTCGTAGGCGGCACCCCCGCACCCAAGAAAACCATAGAGTATCCGAAGATAGTCTACCCGGTACTTACACCGGGTAGCACTGCTCTGGTTCCAGGTGCGGCGCCGACATCTCCGACGTGCGGTCTAGAGGAGCTCCTCCGACAAGCAGAAATCTTGCAAGGAAACGGCGTATCCTTTGGCAAGCTGCTAGCCGAGAGTACTACCAACCTCAAGATCATTGCACTTGTAAGTTTTATTTGCCTTTTGCATTTCATATGAGTATCCCACTATATCCCCCGAGGATGTAGACAGAAAACCATAGGTCTTTGCGTCTAGATGCTCTAAGAGTGACTAAGCTATAAAACCTCTCACTGTAGCCCCCAAGTATATAGGTGGAATGAATTATTCCGACTAGATGCTTTAAGAGTAGCATACGCAGTTGTCGTGGTATTGCCGACGAGTACGCCATGGAGGGGTCCTCACAGTGCGTGTTTAGAGACGTGGGGTAAGGAGGACGGTTGACGGGTACGAGGTAACACAGCTTACCCAGGTTCAGATCCCACAATGGTGGCGGAATCCTACTCCTGCTATAAATCACTATAATGGCAATGTCGCTGATTCTGAGATTAGGTTCATTGCGAGGTGACTAGAAAGTCTAAGTTATCGTCTGAGATTGTGCCCTAAAGGCTCCCATAGGCCTGGCTTATATAGTCGTCAGGTCCTAGGGTTACAAGGAAAAGTCCTAGCCGGAGAGGTTACAGAGTTCTACACCGTCTGTTACTAGTCTTGTGTATCTTGCACTCCAAGGCTCCGGGTACGCTGGTGACTCCACCGTAGCCTTCCTTTATCCGGCATGGGCCTCCCTTCTGGATCCACCTAACTGGTCCGCCCAGCAGGCCATAGGCCATGCTACCGACTATGGGCCACCCGGGTTAGTCGGATAAGAGACATGCTATGAGGATACCCATATAGCATATCCCCAACAGTAGCCCCCGGAGAACTCCAAGATCTTGCGCCGTCTTGCCTCTTCTCGTGGAATGCTCCGTCTAGATGGATGTCGGCAAATCGTCAAGCAATATCTTGTAGTCCTCCCAAAGAACCCTGCGAATATTTTCTCCATCTTCTATGAGCAAGTCGGAGAAACGCTGAATCTTCCATCGTACGCTCCTGTTGTCAGATTAAATCCGTCCATGCCAGAATCTTCGTTGGGACGGCTCATCTACCATGTCAGTTATGACGACGTAGGCTGTAGGTCAGCGACGCCTCGTAACTCACACATGCAGAGAACGCAATCATATCCGATTTTCCCGCGCGAGCGATACGAACCGTTGGCGGCGACGGTTGGAGACGTGGCGAAATTACCGCGCACGTTCATGAACACGTCGTCTACGCGGCAACCGTCCGATTAGCTGCACGAATCTTGACGCGGAGTAAGATAAATAGCGGCCGTGGGACACTTGCCACTTTTTCACCCCATTCTCCAGCGTCATCGTCTTCTTCCTCCAGCCGCACGCCTCCTCGAGCTCTCCGCGAAAACCTCGAGAAACCCTAGCCTTGCCCTCTGCACCAGTCGCGTCTTCTCCCTCCTCCATGGCTAGCAGCAGCTCATCCCCATCAATGGCGGCGTCGAGCGAAGCCGCGGCAAAGCCGGCGAGCTCCGTCGTCGTGCCCCCAGAGGGTCTGGTTATTCCCGCATCGGCGGTGATAGAAACCACCGGCGGCGACCATAACCTGGCGGCGCTGGAGCCCCTGGAAGAGGAGCCAGACTCGCACAAGGGCGACTGGCGCGGCTCGGACATCACCGGCCGCGACATCGAAGAGATGGTCGCTGAGGGTTACCTCCCTGCGACGGAGGGGCTCGCCTGGCGGGCGGCGCCGGCCGGCGAGGTGACCCCTTCTCCCCAAGTCGGAGAAAAAGTATACCTCAAGGCGCAATTGGTACACGGCGTTTCTCTGCACATCTCCCACTTCTTCCTGTCCGTCTTGAATCACTTCCAGGTCCAACCCCACAACCTCTCCCCCAATAGTATCCTAGTGCTTAGCAACTTCGCGACACTTTGCGAGGGTTACCTAGGGATTAGGCCTAGGTTAGATCTGTTTATCTACTTCTTTACCGTCAAACGCGAAGCCGGACATATCAAAGAGGAGCTTAGAAACTGCGGCACCATAAGCTTCAAGATCCGTTCTGGCCGGCGGTTCCCCGACATTGTCGGCCACGAGTCGTGTAAGAACTGGCAGCGGACGTACTTCTATGGCCCCAACTTTCCTTTGTCGGGCCGAGAAGCAACGTACCAAGACTTCGTGGATGGAGCCGCCGCTGAAGTCTCCATGTGGCGAGCCCATGCCTCCCTTCCCTCCGACCTCAACGCTTCTCACGCCATAAGGCGGATAGAGTGGTTTGTAGAGACGGGTCTGACCGGCTTGGACCTAGCCATGTGCTGGTTCATCAGGCGGATCCAACCTCTGCAGCACCGTACGAAGCTCATGCACGAGTACACTGGCGACCGAAGGGATACCCTCCGGATCTCCGAGGACAACTTCTCGAGCGACTCTGTCAAGTTCCGCCTTAAGGACATCGTCAAGGTGAAGGATAAGAAGCGTGGATTCACCCTCACCTACGACATGTTCGTAAACGGAAAGTGCCCAAAGGTAGATATTTATTTTCCGTGTATGACATTGCTCTAGTTTCTCCGTCTTGCTAATACCATCTTGTCTAACACAATGATTTCTCACTTAACAGCTTAGCGATCTAGAGGAGGGCAACCTGGCCGCCCAAATCTACGATCCCAAGATGAAGGAAGTCACGGTCGTGTCCGACGATGACGCCCCGTTGGCGTGAAAGCGGAAGAGCTCCACCTTTTACGCTGCCGACGGAGGCAAGAAAAAGAAGACGGAGGGTGGAGCCTCCAAAAAGAGTATTGCCGCCCTGGAGGCGGAAAAGAAGAAAGCCACCGGGATGTTTGCTAAAGCGCCCCCCTAGTGTAAGCTTTCTTATTCTCCGACATTGTCTTGTTTATCTGTCTTATTCCTGTACTTATGCATTTTGCACGTTTCAGGAAGAAAGCCACAACCAGCCTCAAGAAGTCCTCCAAGAATCTTGGGGCTTCTAGAAGTATCAAAGATATGCTGCATTGCGACTCTTCCCCCGCCATCGCCCCTGCTACTCCTGCCGTCAAGCCCTCCTCCGCTCCGACAAGCTCCCAAGCCCAGGAGGCACCAGGCCCTTCCGCCATGGAAGTGGATTCTGGCGCCTCTACCCAACTCTCAGTTGTCGGCGAGCAGGCGACGCAGGAGAGCGCTGCTCTTCAAATGGCTGAAGCTCTGGCTAAGGATGCCATCGGTAGCGGCAAGGCGGTGGTGGTTGCTGGTACAACTGCCGAAGGCGGTGCCTCTGCTCCCCAGAAACCTCTCGAGTTGCCGAAGATTATCTTCCCAGTGATTACGCCGGGTAGCACAACTACGGTTCCTGGGGGAGTGGCGTCATCTCCGACGTGCGGTCTTGAGGAGCTACTCCGTCAAGCAGACATCTTGCGAAGCAACAGCGTTTCCTTTGGCAAGCTGCTGGCCGAGAGTGCTACAAACCTCAAGATCATCGCACTTGTAAGTTTTACTTTACCTTTTGCATTTCATATGAGTATCCCACTGTAGCCCCTGAGGATGTAGACGGAAAACCATTGGTTTTGCATCTATATACTCTAAAAGTGACCAAGTTAGAAAAAACTCTCACTGTAGCCCCCAAGCATTTAGATGGAATGAATTATTCTGACTAGATGCTTTAAGAGTAGCATACCCAGTGTTCATAATTTTAAGTGCTGTAGTCCCCAAGCCTCTAGTTGTAACTAAATTAGTTCCAACTAGATACTTAAAGAAAAACTAAGCATTTTCTGAGTTAAAACTTTATACTGTAGCCCCCAAGCTTCTAGTTGAGAACTGAATTAGCTCCGACTAGATACTTAAAGAAAAGCTAAGCATATTGCTAAGTTAAAAACTCTCGTTGTAGCCCCCGAGCACCTAGATGAAAAATCTCCGACTAGGGGCTCCAAGTAGACTGAACAACGACTTAACTTTGTATTTGTTTCCATAGAACGAGAATGCTCGGAGGGGCATGGCCAATGATAAGTACTAGAAGATGCACGCGGACCTTGAAGCTGAAAAGGGTAAAACCGCCATCTTGAAGGAACAGATCATCAAAAACAAGAGTCTGTTTTCTTTTTGCGCACTTCCGTCTTACTTTTGTGCCTTCCTTCTTCGTGTACTCACTGTGTACTTTGTTTTCTCTAACCTGTAGAGCATGTAGCCAAGGCCAAGGATATTGTCGAGCAGTCCAAGCACATCCAGCAGCTGGACAGCGAGAACAAGATCCTTAAGAAGGAGAGGGAACAAATGCTGAAGATGCACGAGGATTCCATGAAAGCCCTGCAGGACTCCGCCTCCGCTGAGATCAATCGCTTTAAGGAGGAGCTTGTGATCCTAAAGGATCAGAAACAAGCTGCCGATGAGCAAAACCTTCGCCATAGCGAGGCGTTTAAGCTCCTCCAACAAGAGAACGAATCCTTGGCGGACGTCGTCTGGCAGGCTAAGGTCAGCATCTTCAGTAAGAATCCTCCGCCTTGTAGCTCTGTAGTCTGGATACTTAGGATTTTTGAACTCATGTAATCGTTGTCGGAATTTTCAGCGCCCCTGGGTTTAACCCGCTCGCCTCCTTCGGACAAGGAATGGATGATTCTTGCCGGCAACTTCATCAACACCGCCATCACCCAAGCCAAGGAGATCGCCCAGCCCCTTCAAATTTATATCAAGGCCTCGGACTCCATGGTGAAGTACTCGGAGATTCTGCGCCGAGACCCCGAGCGTGTCGCAAGCTGGAAAGCTTCATGTGCACGGGATGGCGCAAGGATGGCGTTGTCTATGGTGAAAGCACACTATGAAGGTGCCGACATCGACACGGTGACATCTGGTATCCCCGACGTGGATGATGACGGCAAGCAGATCGATCACAAAGCCATCTTGTCATCACTCGCGGGCTATGACACCAGGGTTGCCAAGTTGGTGGACGCCGACGTCTTCGTGCCCAGGAACTTTCTTGACAACGCCAACCCTGAATCCTCCGAGTCTCCTCACAGTGGTGACACTGAGGGTGAATCTCCGGCTGGCGATGATGCGGCCTCCAAGTCCCCTGCACCCAAGGAGTGAAAAACACTTTGTAATTCCTGTTTCACCTCTGGAATGTGCATTGAAAAACTTGGTGATATAATCTTAAGGCGGAAAAACAATGGTTGTCATATCCTGCTACTTAAGAATTAATGCCCAGCATGTATATATTTTTTAAGCAAGTGCTGGCTTATCCATTACTTTGGTTCTTATGCTTGACTTTTCGTGAGTCGGAAGACTCGTTGTCGGAACCATGCGCTTAGGTGATGATGCCCAATGGCACCATCAAAAACCTTAGCACAAAATCGCCAACAATGAGTGCCTAAAGTCACTACTCCCGAATCCACATAAAAACAACAAAGAACGTGTAGACCAGAAAACTTAAGCTAACGCCCGTAGGCGGGATTTTCACAAGTGCAATCGCAAAGCTTGTGCATAAAGGTTTATATGATCCAAAAATGAACACTAAAGGAGGTAAAAGACTCAGCCATATGAGTGAACTAAAGAGCTTTATTTCATTGATCATATAAGAGATACATGATTAGATAAAAAATGCTAAGTGTAGAAAGGACGTAGTTGTGCTATGTTCCATGGCCGATCAAGCTCCGGGTAGTCATCATTCGGGTCAAGTCACTTACGCTTATGATCCTTGTTGGGTCTATCCTTGAGCTCACGATTGTCGACAAGGTAGTAAGACCCATTGAGCAGCGCCTTGCTTATGATGAACGGTCCTTCCCATGGCGGGGATAACTTGTGTGACTTCTTCTGCTTAAGTCGGAGCACCAAATCCCCCTCTTTAAACGAGTGATGCCGGACACGGCGACTATGGTAGCTGCGTAGCTTCTGCTGGTAGATGGCGGATCTTTGGCATGCCAAAACGCGCTCCTCCTCGAGAAGGTCCACATCTAGGCGTCTGGATTCTTCATCATCATCTTCATCGTAGGCGGCAACTCTTGGTGCATCGTGGAGGATGTCGGAGGGTAGGATGGCTTCTACTCCATATACCATGAAGTAAGGGGTGTAGCCGGTGGATCTGTTAGGTGTAGTTCGTAAACTCCACATCACAGATGGCAATTCTTCCGCCTGTGCTCGTACCTGTAGCGGTGCCTCAAGACGTGGCTTGATTCCTCAGAGAATTAATCCATTGGCTCGCTCAACTTGACCATTGGATTGTGGGTGTGCCATAGATGCAAGGTCAAGTCGGATGCCTTTGTCCCAGCAATAGGACTCCACTTCTCCGAGTGACAAGTTGCTTCCATTGTCGGTGATGATGCTATGTGGGAGACCAAATCTCACCACTAGATCCCGGACAAATCTAAGGGCAGTTGCCCCATCAAGCTTTCTAATGGGTTTAGCTTCTATCCATTTGGTGAATTTGTCAACTGCTACAAGCAGATGCGTAAACCCACACGGTGCCGTTTGCAACGGTCCCACCATGTCTAGCCCCCAGACTGCAAACGGCCAAGTTATTGGTATTGTTCGCAATTCTTCAGCAGGAACATGTGGTTGTCGGGCATAATACTGGCATCCTGTGCACGTATCAACCAGCTTGTCGGCATCCGCCTTCGCGGTCAGCCAGTAGAATCCTTGCCGGAAGGCTTTCGTAACCAACGATCGTGGAGCGGCGTGATGCCCGTAATCTCCGAGATGGATTTCGCTTAGGATTTCCATACCTTCTAGCTGGGAAACACACTTTAGGTATACACCAGTAGTGCTCCTTTTGTAGAGTTGCCCATTGATTATGGTATAACCCTTTGCTCGCCGTACTATTTGTCGTCTTTCGACCTCGTCGTCGGGCAAAGTTCCGTGTTCGAGATATTCCATGAACGGTTTTGTCCAAGCCGGAGGGATCTTTGTCACCATCTTGACGAAAGAATCAGCTCTATCCGGTTGTCGATGTCGGCGCCCTTCACGGATGGTGTGCATAGATGCTCTAGGAAAACTCCTGGCGGAATTTGCTTGCGCCCTGATCCAAGTTTAGACAGTAGATCGGCCGCCTCGTTTTTCTCCCTAGGCACATACTTGACTTCGTAGCCCAAGAAGCTCTTGGCTATCTCGTCCACTTCGTCTCGATATGCCGCCATCATAGGGTTCCGCGCATTCCAGGTGCCAGCCACCTGCTGGACAACCAAGTCGGAATATCCACAGCAAACTATACGCTTGATGCCAATATCCTTGGCTACACGCAGTCCGTGAATGAGTGCTTCATACTCCGCCATGTTGTTTGTAGCCTCGAAGTGGATCTGCAGAACGTAGTGTAGCTTGTATCCTTTTGGTGATTGCAGCAATACACCAGCCCCCGAGCCGTTGAGCAGCTTTGATCCGTCAAAGTGCATCACCCAGTACTTTGGTTCTGGAAACGGAGTGGCATCTGGCATCTCCGTCCAATCTGCAATAAAATCCGCCAAGGCTTGTGACTTGATAGCGTCGCGTCTCTTGTAGGTGATCTCGAAGGCGGCAAGTTCAATGCCCCACTTCGCGACCCTTCCCGTGGCGTCGCTGTTGTTGATAATGTCGGACAGTGGAGTCTTGCCCACTACTGTGATTGGGTTCTCCTGAAAGTAATTCCTCAGCTTCTGAGAAGCAAGGAATACTCCATAAGCTATCTTCTGGTAGTGCGGGTAACGCTGCTTGGACTCCGTCAAGACCTCGCTCACATAGTAAACTAGTCGTTGAACTCCGTTCTCATAGCCTGGTTCCTTCCGCTCTACCATGACGACGATGCTGATTAGCCAGTTGGTTGCCGCCATGTAGATTAACAGGGGTTCTCCAGGCTCGGGTGCTACAAGGATGGGCGCTGAGGAAAGGATCTCCTTGATCTGATTCAATGTTGCATCTGCTTCGTCCGTCTATTTGAATTTGTCCGCCTTCTTCAATAACTTGTACAGCGGCAGAGCCTTCTCTCCAAGTCGGCTGACGAACCGACTAACTGCTGCAACACAGCATGTTAGTCGTTGAATGTCCTTTAGGCATGTCGGACGATTTATGTTTAAGATGGCCTTGATTTTCTCCGGGTTGACCTCGATTCCGCGTTGGGAAACAATGAAACCCAACAATTTGTCGGCTGGAACCCTGAAGACGCGCTTCTTAGGGTTAAGCATCATGTTGTATTTCCGGAGATTATCGAAGGTTTATTTAAGTCGGAGATTAAGTCATTTGAATTTTTAGACATCACCGCGATATCGTCCACATAGGCGTGAACGTTCCGACCAATTTGGTCGTGAAGGCAACGTTGCATTGTCCACTGGTACGTAGCACGTGCGTTTTTCAGCCCAAAGGGCATCATGACATAGCAAAACGTGCCGTATGGGGTACTGAACGATGTGACCAATTGGTCCGACTTCCTCATCTTGATCTGGACGTATCATGAGTATGCATCGAGAAAACACAAAAGTTCCGAGCCAGCCGCCGAGTCAATGACTTGGTCAATGCGAGTCAGAGCAAATGGATCTTTGGGACATGCTTTGTTCAAGCCGGTGTAATCAACGCACATTCTTAATTCTTTGGTTCTCTTTTTGGGGACAAGTACACAATTGGCCACCCATCGGGTGTGAAGGACTTCTCGGATAAATCTAGCCTTAAGTAACCTAGCTATCTCTTTGCCAATGGCACGTCTCTTCTCATCTCCGAAGCGTCGTAGAGGTTGTTTCACTGATTTACATTTTGGATCAATGTTTAAGCTGTGCTCGGCAAGTTCCCTAGGTACACCTTTCATGTCGGCAGGTTTCCAGGCAAAGATGTCCCTATTCTCACGGAGGAACTCAAAGAGCGCGCTTTCCTATTTGGGATCCAGGTTCGTCCCAATGGCGGTGACCTTGGAGGCATCGCCTACCACAAGTTCCACCGACTTGGTCTCGATGAAGGCCTTGAATGCAGGAGCGGAGTCGGAGATCTGTTTCTTCAACGCGGGCATCTCTGAGTCATCGACCTTGCTCTGGATCTCTTTGAATTCTTCGTTGTAGAGGACAGCTTCCGTGAAGGCTGCTTTGTTAATCTCGCAGTCCCTTGCCTTGGTAAAGCTTCCAGATACGATGATGACACCGTTTGGTCTGAGTATCTTGAGTTTGTTGTAGACGAAGCATGTCTTGGCCATGAACGTGTGGAATATGTCGCGGCCGAATATGATGTGGTACATGCTCTTGAAGGGGACCACCTCAAAGGTCATGCGCTCTTGGCGGTAATTATTAACATCGCCAAAGGCAACCTTAAGTGTAATGCACCCAAGGGACCGAGCCTCCCGACCAGGAACTACGCCGTGGAAGATGGTGTTGGTCCGCCTTAGGTTTGCCTCCGTCAAGTTCATCTTCTACAGTGTATCCAGGTACATGATGTTGATGCTGCTTCCACTATCCACCATACACTTGGTGAACTCCACGCCGTCAATCAAGGGGTTGATGACCACGGCGTATTGGTTCTCCGTAGGAATAAGGTCTGGGTGGTACGTCATGTCCCAAGTAATTGGAACCTCCGACCAGCGCAGGTACTAGGGAACTGGGGGTAGATTAGCCATCAAGATCCTCATAGAGGTCTTCTGTTGTCGGACGGTGGGGGTGCCAAGGAAAGTGTGGTAGACTGGCGCCTTCTTCACGAAGGGTTTCTTGCCCTTGTCGTCGCCCTTGGCGGCGTGCTTGGGGTCAACATCCTCATCCATGTCACTTGAATCCTTAGACTCCTCCTCCTTCTTCTTCCCCTTGCCCTTGCCTCGCGGTCTGTTCTTCCGACTTCGCTTGTAACCAGACTCCGGGTCTTCCTTGAGGTCGTTGACGAACTTGCAGTGTAGATTGGTATGGGTGGCCTTGCCATTGACATCGAGGTGTACGAGGCACGACATATCGCGGTACTCCTCGTAGGTTTGGGGAACACGGAGCGGCGCCGAGGTAGTTTCACTTCCTCGTTGCTGCCCATGGCCACCTCCCCGTCCTTGGCCACGCTGTCCACCATCACCTCGTCCTGCAAAAGTCATAGTGACCATGTTGGTAGATTGCTTTTCTTCTAGAGCGGTTTTCCGCTTTGTACTGTTGTTCCTCCGAGCTTGAGTTGGAACGGCCGTTGACGGCAAGGAGCCGCGAGCATTGTCGTCGGCAGCTGCGAACTCACTAGCCAACTGAATCATCTGGTTCAAGTCAAGCTGGTGATTGTCCTACAAGCGCTTCAGCTTATGTCAGAGCAACGTGCCCCTTTCCAACCCATCGATGAAAGCGGCCATGGCGGTCTGAGCATGCACTCCTGCGCAGGAATTCTTCATGTCCAGCCAGCGAGAGAGGTAGGCGCGAGATGACTAGTCTTTCTCCTGCACGCACCGCTGTAGATCGCCAACAGTGCAGGGACGTTTGTACGTACCCTCAAAGTTCTTGGTGAACGCTTCTTGCATGTCCAAACCAATTGCAGATGGATTTCTCCGGCAATTCGTCGATCCATTGACGGGCCGTGCCGCCAACATTAACGGGAGGTACTTGACGGCGACGTTGGGGTTGCCTCCGGCAATCTCCACCGCGTTGTCGTAGTTCTGCAACCATGTGTCTGACTTGGCGGTGCCGTCATAGGGCTTGATTGTCTTGTCAATCCGGAAACCTTTGGGGTAAGTTGCGGACCGTATTGCAGGTCCAAAGCAACGTGGTCCCAGGTATGGTCCTTCCCGGGCCTCGTGGATCTTGTCGATCCGTGAGCATGCATCGTACGGCTCCGGGTTCTTCTTCTTGTCAACAGGGGATGGGCTGCATGAACGACGCGGGCCTCCTCCGCCATGGTGACTGCTAGGTGGTGACGGAGGCGGAGGTGGCGGTGGGTTAGCCTTCTTGATGTTACCCTCCTGCGACGCATCATGTCTGTCACGGTTGCTTGTCGGACGCGGAGGGTCATGGGGTGACCTGCTCTTGTGTCCTTGGTTGCGCTCTCCATCATGACGGGCCTGCTCCGTGTTGACGCAGATGACGATGCCGCACTGCCTTGGCGGGGCATATCCGTACGATGGTAAGCCTTGGGATCTTCGCGATGTCGGGGGGGTCGGGGCTGTGGCGATGGGCGACGAGGTCGGGCCTTTACTCAATGGTCAGAGGATATGGGGATAGCATCCTTCCTATTGCGTGCATCCCTCTGTCTTTGCTCTGATGAACCCGTCTGGGACCCGACATCAAGAGGAGATCTGTCCCTTGGCGGTTTATACTGGCTAGACTGGAAAAGCGCTGGGTCGGACTCAAGCCTCTAAGAGGTGGCCTTTTCTTGTTGCTTCATCGCCTTGGCCACTAGGTCATAGACCTGTTCCACTGCCTCGGGCGATCTATCCTGCTCCAGAAGGGTCTTGGCGACGGCGAGGTTAAGGAGTGGGGTGGGCATCACCTGTTTGCCTTCACTGTTAATGTATGGCTTGGCCTGTTCCGGCTTCGAGGGAGCCCATCCTAGGTTTCGCCGTACACCAGGATCGTTGATGACGCGAGCCGGAGCTTTCTTGGCCTTCTGCTGCTGCAGCAGAGTCTTGTACTCGGCCTCCATTGCTCTAGCTTTCTCTATGGACTTCTGCGTGTTGACTGGATCTTGATCCAGCTTAGCGCCTTGCTCCGCGATGTCCTGCGCTTTCTACATCAGCTGCTAGCGCTTCTCGTCAAGCTGAGTCACGTTCCGGATATGAGCTATGGTCAGTGGCTCAATGAGGAGATTGTCGTACATCACTCTATCAGCTGGAGTAACTTGGGCAGCAGCAGACGTAGATGCCGAAGGCGACAAGTTTGCGGTGTTGTTGTTGCTCGGGCCGGTGCCGAGTTCCTGCGGCTGCTGCGCTTGGTTAGGCGGAGGAGGCATGACCTTTGCGCGATCATCATCAGTAGCAATAAGTGGCCCCTTCCCCTTTTCCAGTGCTGTAGGCGGAGCTCGTCCGATTTGATCTTCATCCATCGCGGTTCCAATGGTGACGAACACCTCTCGAGACGTGACAGCGTTGTTGGCTTGCTCGTCGCGCGTGTACTCCTCCATCTCCTGCATGGCAGAGTCTAGTTCCTCTGGACTGAAATCTATCTCCTCTGAATCTATACTGAAGTCGGCATAGAGCGCGTCAATACCAGAGTCGGAGGGTGCCAGGACTTCCTCGATGACGGGCGGTGGAGGTGCAATAGCGGCGACGATGACTGGAGGTGGCGGCGCAGCTGCGATGATGGCGGCCGGAGGTGGTGGTGGCGGTGGCTGAATCAGAGGGGCTCCGTCGATGAGCGCAACCTGTCTTCTGCGCCCGACCTCCGCGTAGTTGTTGACGGTGTTCCCCATGCCTTCGAAAGTAAGGCGTCCTGACGCCTGCTGCCGTCTTAGAGAATGCCGGAGAAGCGTGCTATGGTCCAGTCCTTCCACAAAGTGATACATAGCATCATCATTGGGGTAGTGGGCCAGATCGGCTCGTATACGGAGCCACTTGGCCAGGTAATCGTATGGGTTTTTGCCCTCTCTCTGAACGCAACGCGCCAAATCGAAGATGGTAACCACGCCGATGAACTTGGATCTCTGCTGTCCAGACGCACTGGCGAAGCCGGCAGACTTGCATCGATCTTCCACCTTTATATCCTGCACAGGGGCGGTTTGGGTGGGCCTTGAATTTTTCCGATCTTTGCCGGCAAACTCCGAAGAGAGATCCGACATTGATCCTTCCGCGAACGTATCCTGCCCGTAGGCGGTCCGTGCGGGTCTTGATGCTCCTCCGACTTCCAAGGAACTAGTGCCCGAGTCAGTTTCGCCAATGAAGAGGTGGATGTCTCCGATAGGAACGATCGAACACCGCGTAGGGTTCGTCTTCGCCGGGATCCAGAACTCGTCGGGAGGGATGATCGGAACGTTGCCGGAGAAGAGAACGCGACCGATGGCTACGATTTCGCCGATTCTCGCGAATATCTTGGTCCTCGCCATTGAAGATCTGGCGCCTCTTGCCCCGGTGGGCGCCAAGCGTCGTGGAATTGCCGGCAGTGCATGGAGGGGTCCTCACAGTGCGTGTTTAAAGACGTGGGGGAAGGCGGACGGTTGAAGGGTACGAGGTAACACAGCTTACCCAGGTTCAGATCCCACGACGGTGGTGGAATCCTACTCCTGCTATAAATCACTATAATGGCAATACGCCGAGTTACAGGGATTGGTTCGCTGTGCGAGGTGTGTGCTAATCGCTACTTGGTCTTGCCCTAAAGGCTCCCATAGGCCCGACTTATATATTCGCCAGGTCCTAGGGTTACAGGGAAAGGTCCTAGCCGGACAGGTTACAGAGTCCTACACCGTCTATTACTAGTCTTGTGTGTCTTGTACTCCAAGGCTCCGGGTACGTCGGTGACTCCAACCGTAGCCTTCCTTTATCCGGCATGGGCCTCCCTTCTAGATCCATATAACTGGGCCGCCCAGCAGGCCATGGGCCATGCTACCAACTGTGGGCCACCCGGGTTATCCAGATAGGAGACATGCTATGAGGATACCATATAGCATATCCCCAACACAGTCCTTCCACAAAGTGATACATGACATCATCATTGGGGTAGTGGGCTAGATCGGCTCGTATACGGAGCCACCTGGCCAGGTAATCGCGGGGTTTTTTGCCCTCTCTCTAAATGCAACGCGCCAGGTCGAAGATGGTAACCACGCCGACGAACTTGGATCTCTGTTGTCCAGACGCACGAACGAAGCCGGCGGACTTGCAGTGATCTTCCACCGTTATATCCTGCACAGGGCGGTTTGGGTGGGCCTTGAATTTTTCCGATCTTTGCCGGTAAACTCCGAAGAGAAATCCGACATCGATCCTTCCACGAACGTATCCTGCCCGTAGGCGGTCCATGCGGGTCTTGATACTCCTCCGACTCCCAGGGAACTAGTGCCCGAGTCGGTTTCGCCAATGAAGAGGTGGATGTCTCCGATAGGAACGATCGAACACCGCGTAGGGTTCGTCTTCGCTGGGATCTAGAACTCGTCGGGAGGGACGATCGGAATGTTGCCGGAGAAGAGAACGCGACCGATGGCTATGGTTTCACCGATTCCCGTGAAAATCTTGGTCCTTGCCCGCTGAAGAGCCTGAAGCGCCTCTTGCCCCATGGTGGGCGCCAGGTGTCGTGGTATTTCCGACGAGTACGCCATGGAGGGGTCCTCACAGTGCGTGTTTAGAGACGTGGGGGAAGGCAGATGGTTGACGGGTACGAGGTAACACAGCTTACCCAGGTTCAGATCCCACAACGGTGGCAGAATTCTACTCCTGCTATAAATCACTATAATGGCAATACGTCGAGTTGCAGAGATAGGTTCGCTCTGCGAGGTGTATGCTAATCTCTACTTGGTCGTGCCCTAAAGGCTCCCATAGGCCCGACTTATGTAGGCACCAGGTCCTAGGGTTACAGGGAAAAGTCCTAGCCGGACAGGTTATAGAGTCCTACACCGTCTATTACTAGTATTGCGTGTCTTGTACTCCAAGGATCCGGGTACGCTGGTGACTCCACCGTAGCCTTCCTTTATCCGGCATGGTCCTCCCTTCTGGATCCATCTAACTGGGTCGCCCAGTAGGCCATGGGACATTGTCAAAACCCGGATTTTTCAATCCTAGATGCCTGTTATGCCATACATCGCAATCCAAGGATTACCATTTTTGCGAGACATAACAGAATTGGATACCATAGTACATCATCCATTACAAACGATACATAAGTTCTTACACAAATAAGGATCTCATGATCCAGTTCTTAATACAACATCAAGCAGCGGAATACGTAATAATAACGGTAGCGTAGGCGAAGCTCCATCTTCGGGGTCACAGGCAATGCTGACGATGGAAGATGATCCTAGTTGTCGTAACCTTCCTGAGGTCCATCTTCCAGGTACTCCTCTTCATAGTCTGGCCATGGGAATAGCCAGGGACAAAGCCATGATTACTCTTTAAGTACTCGCAAACTAATAATAATAGGAAAAGGGGTTTTGGATAATAGGACACTAGGCTCTAGGGTTGTTTTGCAAAAGCCAGATTTATATCTACTAAGTTCTAAAGCTAGTCACAATTTTATAACTCCTAACCGGGAACTTGTATTTCATATCACAACTCTGTTCAAAGTCTCAATTCATCTCACAGGTCATTTTGAAAAGTCTGACGGGGGAACAGTATGGCCACTCCAACTGTCCATAACCGCGGACGCGGCTATTCGAATAGTTTGACACTCTGCAGAGATTGTACACTTTCACCACAACATTCGATACATCCGTCAGGAACAAATACTGAATTCACCATACTTAGTATGCAGATAATCAATCCTCACCTTTTGATTACACGCCCTAGTATAAGCATCTCTCCTGTGAGTTTGGCCTCCCAACCATGACCAACTGTCATCTTGGGTACTGCACAGGTGGACACTCTTCACAAGGTAGCCTCAGCTCAGACCTTGGCCGTGAGGGAACTAATACTAAGGTACATAAGTTTCCAGTCAAGCCCTACCCAATACTCGGGTATTGTGGTTGTACGATAAAATTGGAATGGTATCGCATCCAGACAACCATCAGTTTTATAAAGGGCTAAGGCTCATGCCTCAACATTTTTATCACCAAAATTCTCAAGTGTTTGGAAACACATGTCCAAAACATTTCAATAGAATGATCCATCATTCCAAGGTTTTCATAACCATTTTTCCACCAAGTATTCCCATCTAAAAGTTGATCAAGTTTTATGCTTAGCACTAGCATCTACAGGTGGGGGTAGTAATGATGAGGGGTGGTAACTAGTGGAGTTTCAACTAAGTACAACCTCATGTCTCAGGCTGATGTCAAGGTTTCTAACTTAGGCCAAATTTTATGCTCTTTATGCAACCCTCAGCATCTTTCCAAAATCTACCAGTCACTTAAGTAAACTCTAAGTAAGCTTTGATAAAGAAATAGCGTAAGGAGCTTGCACATAAAACTAGGATTGGTTTATCAAGTGGGTATGATCACATATGCTTAAGGCATATAGTAGTCATAGAATAAGTATGGGTTTGTTGCATCAGTAGGGTATCTTGCAAGGGTTAGCTTTCATAGGTCAACTTGATTAGTAAGGCTTGCATAGGTATAGTTTCAGCTTGCATCAATATCAGTATAAGCTTGCTAAAGTAGAGTGTCTTGCAAGTTTTAGCTTGCTAAAGTAGAGTGTCTTGCAAGTTTTAGCTTGCAGGGTTACTAGCTTGCCTTGTGCAGAGCAGTGGTTGAAGTTCTCCTCGGCTTCTTCTTCGTAGTATCCTCCTTCCTCCTCGTATCCTTGGTCGGTACTAGCATCTATGAATAAATATGAGGTACACAATCACCAAACAATACTTAACTACTTGCAATCATCACACACAAGGGTCCTATGGATGATCTAGCATCATCCCTAACGTTACAAGGTTAAGGCTTGGTTTAAATCTTTTTATTTTTACAAAAGTAATTTCTACTCATTGAAAAACTACTTAAGATTTTATATTCTCCAAACCCAACATGGGATCATGTTGACACATGTCATCACCACATATTGTAGTCCATGGGAATGTGATTTAAAGTGGTGTCACAATTTAATAAGGTTTTACCCTTTTATTTTAATTAATTAAAGTGGCTAGAAATGCTTATGTAGCATTCTTTTATTACTTGAACAATATTTCTGCAAGTAAACCTATATATTTTTATATATTCTAAAAGGTATGGTTAAATGTGATTTTTGAGAGTTGGAATCAACTCAAAAGCTATTATGGTTTAAATTTGAAAAATGTTTGAATGCATAAAAGCTTCTGCCTTGTTATTTTTACCATGGGTGATCTATAGATCGAAATGACTTGAATCCAACTGGCTTGGATTCAGCATTCATAGACCTTTCAAACAAAATTGGTTTCATTCAATTTGGTGCACAGAATCGATCTGGGTTGATTTTTGAAGTTGGGTACAAAAGTGTGTTTGAATTGAAATAGAAAAAGGTTTAATTTGAATAACTGGGCTGCGCGGGAAAAGTTACTGGGCCGGCCTGCTAAGCCCAGTGCTCCCGCGGGTTGCTTAAGTGGGTGTCCCCACTTGTCAGTGACACGGGGCTGGGCGAAGCGGTATGGGGCGATGTGGATCGTTCGATCTAGTTCTAATCTAACGGTTGGGAGTCATCGTCGAAGCGAGACAACTCCGGCGAGAACGAAACCTAGCGCGGCCAGTGAGGGTCGCTGGAGGATCACCGGGGTGCTGGAGAGGGTCGGTGAGGTGGGCGAACGACGAAGTCGACGACGGCGAACTCAGGGGTGGTCGCGGCAGCTCCTAGGGTGGCTCCAATCGCTGGCTCCCTTCTTCTCCGGCGTGGCGGCTCGAGTGAAATTCGGTGGTGGTGCTCGCCTTGCTCTGAGAATGGGGTGGCACGATCAGTGAGGAGAGGGGAGTGAGATGGTGTGAAGAAATCGTGCGGGGGTGGCCTCTATTTATAGTCGAGCGAGGGGACCGTCGGGGCGCACGGTGAGCTCGTCGAGGGCGAGGTTATAGGCGGCTAAAGGCATGGGCAAGGGTAGGGGACGGTGCGGTGTCTCCTGGTGATGCTCAACTACATGGTCTCGAGGCATGGGGCAGTGCGGTTTGGTCTGGAACGATCGGTGCTCTGTGCGGCAGAGGCGGCGTCTTCGACGGTGGGCGGTGGCTGTGCGGCACGTGGCGGCAAACGGGGATGTCTGGCGGTCTCCTGGGTCGGTGGGGATTGTGTATGCACGCGGCAAGGGTGGCGCGCGATCTGTGGGTGATGGTCGAGGGTGGCGCTCTGGCGCACGCTCGGCATGGTCTGGGCGCGGCTTGTGCGCGTGGTCCAGGGCTTGGCAACACTCGCAGCTGGGACAGTGAGTGGCGGTGGACGGTGGGCTGCCTCCCAGACATCTTTGGCTAGGCTTCTGCTGCTCCCTAGCTTCGTCGACTATGGGGTGGCAAGAGGGTGCTCGGCTATTCACCATTGATGACAATGGCAAGCTCACAGTGGTGCTAGTGCCTGGCTAATCTTCCTAGATGATCTACTGAGTTGTGTGTGAGCTAAATGGGGAACCAGTTAGGCAAGAATCACTGCTCACAATAGTGTTTGATGTTTGTTTGATTTGTGTCTGCAACCTGTTTGATGAAATGGCCGCATGAAATCAAGTTTTGAATTTTGAAATGATTTTTGGTGGGTTTGCTAGATTGGTGCTGGTGAGTCTGCAGATGCTTGGGTTTTGAAAGTTGAGCTTGTTTGAGTAGTTTTTGAAAAAGTGGGATCTTCCCATATGATAAAGATTCAATTTTGAATTGTCATTTAAACTATGCATTTGAAAGTTTCTGGATGATCACAAAGTGGGCCTTGATACCTTGTTATGAGTACATTCAAGGGGTGCAAAGATCCAGAAAAGTTTTTGTTAGGTTCTAAAAGTTTGAGACAGCCAAAGTAGGCATGGGATTTAAATTGTCCAAAATGACCATTCATTTCATATATGTGTTTTGATTTACTTATCTTTAGGAAAGGTGTGGGAAATGTTTTAGATGATGTTTATTTCACCTAAGAAACATTTTACAAGCAATGGAACAAACAAACAAGGTGGTTTTAAACGATTTAAAAATCCATGCATACACATATGCATGCATTCATGGTTTCATTTAGAAAAGTTTGTGCTAACCCTAATTTTGATGATTAGAATTTGATGATCCAAGCTTAGTATTTTTCGGATGTTACAAACCTTCCCCCTTAAACAAAATCTCGTCCCGAGATTTGAAAAAGGACGAAAAGATTACCTAGGATTTGAAGAGATCGGGAAACTCCGTCCTGATGTGATCTTCGCTCGGTAGCTTCCTCTTACGTGTGGTTGCTCCAATGACTCTTGAGAAACTTGATGATTCGGGTTCGGGTAGTTCGAAAAGCTTCTTCCAAAATGCGGATGGGTACTTCGGGATAGGTCAGGTCATCGTTGATCTCTATGGTCCGGTGATCGATATTCTTGAACACTTCGGTCTTCTCGGGGACTTCGAGACATTTGCGAAGTAACGAGATATGTAACACATTGTGCACAGCTGACATCTCTTCAGGTAGTTCCAATTTATATGATACTTCTCCTCGACGGTTCATAATTTTGAAAGGTCCAATATATCTGGGGGCTAACTTTCCTTTGAGTTGGAAACGCTGCATTCCCTTCAATGGCGACACTTTCAGATAAACAAAATCTCCTATGTTGAAGGCGAGGTCTCGACGTCTCTTGTCGGCGTAACTCTTTTGTCAGGATTGGGCGGTCTTGAGGTGCTCACGAATCTTGTGAACCTTCTCTTCTGCTTCCCGGAGGATGTCGGGTCCAAAAATCTGACTCTCTCCTACTTCCGACCAGTTCAAAGGGGTGCGACACTTTCTTCCGTAGATGAATTCAAATGGGGCCATTTGCAAACTGGCTTGGTAACTATTGTTGTAGGAAAATTCTGCAAACGGCAGACAGTCTTCCCACTTGGATCCATATTCTAGCACACATGCTCTAAGCATATCTTCGAGTATTTGGTTTACTCGCTCTGTTTGTCCATCGGTCTGAGGGTGATACGCGGTACTGAAATCTAGGCGGGTTCCTAAACCTTCTTGGACTTTCTTCCAGAATCTCGAGGTAAACTGAGTTCCTCGATCCGATACTATATTCTTGGGGACTCCGTGCAAACTGACGATTCTAGCGATGTATAACTCTGCTAGCTTCGAACTCTGATAGGTGGTTTTGACGGGCAAGAAATGGGCGACTTTGGACAATCTGTCCACTATGACCCAGATAGAGTCATTTCCCCTACTAGAAGTAGGTAGTCCGGTGATAAAGTCCATTCCTACAGAATCCCATTTCCATTCCGGAATTTGCAAACATTGCAACAATCCAGCAGGTCTTTGATGTCCTGCCTTGACTCGCTGACATATATCACACTTGGCGATATAGCTTCCGATTTCTCTCTTCATCTTATGCCACCAAAATTGCTCTTTCAAATCTTGATACATCTTAGTTCCTCCTGGATGGATAGAATAAAGAGTATCATGAGCCTCCTTCAAGATAACTTCTTTCAACTCCGAATCTGTTGGTACACAAAGGCGTCCTTTGTACCACAGAACTCCTTCTTCGTCCTCGGTGAATCCGGGTAATTTTCCTGAACCGATACGATGCTTGATTCCGTCGATACTGGCATTTCCCTTCAAGCCTTTTTAATCTGACTGATCAAAGTGGGCTGAAGTTCTATGCTAGCCAAAAATCGTTCACTTACTAATTCCATTCGAAAATCTTCCATCTCCGTGTGCAGACTTGGTTGCTCCTTCAAAATCATGGAGTTCAAGCAGCACGGCAATCTGCTAAGGGCATCGGCTACCACGTTGGCTTTACCAGGGTGATAGTGAATGTCCAGGTCGTAATCTTTTATTAGCTCAATCCATCTTCTCTGCCTCATATTCAACTCCTTCTGAGTGAATATATACTTTAGGCTCTTGTGATCCGAATAAATCTCACAACGGTTTCCCATTAGGTAATGTCTCCATGTCTTCAGGGATAGGACTACTGCTGCGAGTTCGAGGTCATGGGTTGGATAGTTTTGGTCGTGTTGCTTCAATTGTCGAGATAGATAAGATATAACTTTGCCTTCTTGCATTAGCACACATCTGAGACCAATCTTGGATGCGTCACAATACACATCGAAGGGCTTCGTGATATCCGACATGATTAAGATTGGGGCTGATATCAATCTCCTCTTGAGTTCTTGAAAACTCGCTTCACACTTGTTTGTCCATTCAAACTTCTTGTCCTTCTTCAGCAATTGGGTCATGGGTCGGGCGATACTCGAGAATCCTTCTACGAATTTGCGGTAATATCCCGCCAATCCGAGAAAAGCACGAACTTGGGTTTGAGTGGTTGGGGCTTGCCAATCTTCTACGTCTTTCACTTTGGCAGGGTCAACGGCAATTCCTCCGGCTGATACAATGTGACCGAGGAATCCTACCTCCTGTAACCAGAATTCACATTTGCTAAACTTTGCATACAGCTGATGCTCTCTAAGGGTTCCAAGAATGGTCCTTAGGTGTAGCTCATGTTCTTCTTCTGATTTGGAATAAATCAGAATGTCATCGATGAAAACAACGACAAACTTATCCAGGAAGTCCATAAAAATCGTATTCATGAGGTTCATGAAATAAGCGGGGGCATTGGTCAATCCAAAAGACATGACTGTATACTCGTACAATCCATATCTGGTGGTAAAGGCGATCTTTGGAATATCCTCTGCACGAATTTTGAGTTGATGATAGCCAGTTCTAAGATCAATCTTAGAAAACACCTGGGCACCGGTCAACTGATCAAACAAATCTTCTATCTTGGGCAGGGGGTACTTGTTCTTGATGGTGACATCATTCAACTTCCGATAATCCATACACAAACGGTTACCTCCATCTTTCTTGTCCGCAAATAAGATAGGTGATCTCCATGGTGACGCACTTGGTTCAATCAATCCAATTTCTAGCATGGAATCCAGTTACTTCTTCAGTTCTGCTAGTTCCAACGGGTTCATACTATAGGGTCTCTGGGCTATGGGTCCTGTTCCGGGGATTAGTTCGATGATAAACTCGATATCCCGATCTGGGGGCATACCGGGCAAAATATCGGGAAATACATCGGGGTATTCACAGACTATCCGGACTTGGTCAATGGTAGGTTGGGCTAGACTCTTGTTACACTTGAATTGGCGAGGTAAGGTTTCAGAGATATGATTGACTGTTATTCCGGCGGTACTGGTCATGGTGATGGCTTTCTTAGCACAGTCAATCAATCCCTTATGTTTGGACATCCATTCCTAGTACTACTTCCAAACCTTTAGTTCCGAGTACTATTAGATTAGCATAAAAATCTATGCCATGGATTCGGATAGGGACGGTTTGCAAATTTGCCTAGCCTTGGTGGTTGATCCGGGAATTTGCACAATCATAACATGCTTCAGTTTGGTTGGTTGAATTTTACTAGTGCAGGCAAATTCTTCGGTGACAAATGAATGTGATGCACCAGAGTCAAACAACACTCTTGCAAGTACTGAATTAACAGAAAACATACCCAGCATGACGTCTGGCGCTTCCTGAGCTTCTTCAGCATGCATGAGAAAAAGACGGCCATTGCGGTTGAGTGAATTCCATGGGGCAAATCTTCTCCCTGGCTGGACACGGCGCTGCTGCTGAGCTGGGGCATTGGCATTAGGGGCTGTAGCGTTCTTCTTGTTGGGGCACTCGTTGGAATAGTGGCATTTATTCCCATAGTCATAACAGGTCACTTGTGACTTGTCCTTGGCTGCGACAGGCACAGCATTGCTTCCAGTCCTCGGGGCAGTGTTGGTGTTTAACTTGGGTGGGGCACGGGTGAAATTGCTAGAGTTGCCGGGGTTGTTGTGATTTCCTCCGGGTCTAGGGTTTCCACGGTTGGGGTAGGTCGGACGGGTCATAGGGGGTCTGTTGGTTCTTGGGGCAAATCCTGGAGATGGGTTGGGGCGATACTTTGGGGTCTGATGGGTTCCGGGTTGATGCATCATGCGACGCTTGCGGTTCTCATTGGCTTGGTTGATCTTTCCTTCCATCTGGATAGCAGAGTTGACAAGGTTTTCAATATCATCAAAGGGGATATTGACTAACACCGTTTGCATCTCGTCATGCAGACCATTCAGGAATCTTTCTTTCTTCTTGGCTTCGGTGTCTATCTCGTCCGGGGCATACCTAGCTAATGACAAAAATTTGTCACGGTATTCCACTACAGTCATCCTTCCTTGCTTTAGCTCTCTGAACTCGTCTCTCATTCTCTTGATCAAACCTGGTGGCACATGGGTTCTGCTAAACTTGACCTTGAATTCCTCCCAGGTCATCATATGGCCTCCGGTCATTGCACGAACACTGTTCCACCATGCCCTGGCATCTCCGGCTAGATAATGGGTGGCGAAAAGGACTTTCTCGTTGGCTTCCACTCCGGTTACTTCTAGGTTGTTTTCCATGGTTTGCAGCCAATCATCGGCATCTAGGGGTTCTTCTGACTTGGTGAAAACGGGTGGGTTAGTATTCTGGAAATTCTTGAGCTTAGATCCATGGTTGTCACGATTTAGTGGCCTTGGTTGTTGTGGGCTATCTGCAGAGTGGCTAGGTTGGCAGCGTTCGCTCTTTCAACCGGCGGTCAGAAGTAAACATTTGCAGGACCTGCAACATCGGGTCCGGGGCTGAACCACTTCCTCCACGTGGCATCTGAAGATTAATATAGATCATGAGAAAAGAGGGAAATTTCTAAGGTCTTGGGTCTTTGAAAAGTTTTAAATGTTTGACTCAGATTTTTCTGGCAACTTGATTTTTCATTCATTCACTCATAGCACACAGTACAACACACACCACAACAAAGAAAAACAGATGGTTTTAAGAACCATTCTGGAAACTACGATACAGTGGGATCGACTACTACTCACTATGCTAGTGCTCAGTGCTACTACTCCTCGGAGTTTGTGGCTTCATCATCTTCAGCATCATCGATGAAGAAGTCCATGGCCTAATCCTTCAGAAAATCATCGTCATCGCTGAGATAAGAGTAAGGGTCTCCACGAAGATCCTCTCCGGCATTCTCCCTTTCCTCCAACTGCATTTCTCTCTCGTGGATGGTCTCCTCTAGAGATGAGATGCGGTGGCGAAGACGGTCAATAATGCGCTCCTTTTTGTCGAGCTGACGGCGGCGAGACTTGCGATCCTTTGCTAGCATGTCTATGGTATGATCCTTCGTATTGATGATGGCAGACTTGTGGTTGCAATAGTCACGACAGTTGTCCAACTCCTGCTGACGATCATACATCATGAAGCTAAGGTGGTCCAATTGAGTCTTCAGCTCGGGGTGGTATGGGGCTTCTAGTGGTTGTCCATTTGCATCACGCCTTGGGCAAAACTCAAAGCGAGTACCCTTGATCTGATTGATGCTCTGCCCACACAGACGGGAAAGAGCTTCCTGCATTGCTCTGGCAAGTCCATCGAGCCGCTTGTTTTCCTCAAGGTAAACTGAATTCCTCCGCAGTGGGAGGTTCAATCTTTCCTGAGACTTGCAACAATTAGCCACCGCATCCTCTCCTCCTTGATCATTGAGCTGAGCTCCAAAGAACTTCAAAGTGACGCTCGGAAGTTCAAAGTCGATCCAGATCCCTCTCAAAGATAAGGTCTCCCCCATTCCCAAGTTGATAAAACTTGTTGTACTTCACGTCCATCTATAAAAATAGAGGATGAGTAGTTTAGCAGAGTGATCAAGTGTGTCAAAATTTTATGTATTTTGCAAGAGTTTTTGAGGAACATGAATTTTTATGAAAGAATCAAAGAGATAAGAATGAGAATAAGATTTTGTAAATATTTGTTTTCTTTGGTTTTGAAACTAAGTTTTTATTCAAACGTCCAGTCTAACTAGGGTCTCCTATGGTCAGGATGGCTCTGATACCAACTTGTCAACACCCAGATTTTTTAATCCTAGATGCCTGTTATGCCATACATCGCAATCCCAGGATTACCATTTTTGCGAGACATAACAGAACTGGATACCATAGTACATCATCCATTACAAACGATACATAAGTTCTTACACAAATAGGGATCTCATGATCCAGTTCTTAATACAACATCAAGCAGCGGAATACGTAATAATAACGGTAGCGTAGGCGAAGCTCCATGTTCGGGGTCACAGGCAATGCTGACGATAGGAGATGATCCTAGTTGTCATAACCTTCCTGGGGTCCATCTTCCAGGTACTCCTCTTCATAGTCTGGCCATGGGAATAACCAGGGACAAAGCCATGAGTACTCTTTAAGTACTCGCAAACTAATACTAATAGGAAAAGGGGTTTTTGGATAATAGGACACTAGGCTCTAGGGTTGTTTTGCAAAAGCCAGATTTATCTCTACTAAGTTCTAAAGCTAGTCACAATTTTATAACTCCTAACCAGGAACTTGTATTTCATATCACAACTCTGTTGTGGTCAAGTCAAAGTCTCAATTCATCTCACAGGTCATTTTGAAAAGTCTGACGGGGGAACAAGATGGCCATCTAATCGTCCATAATCATGACGCGCTATTCGAATAGTTTGACACTCTGCAGAGATTGTACACTTTCACCACAACATTCGATACATCTGTCAGGAACAAATCCTGAATTCACCATACTCAGTATGCGGATAATCAATCCTAACCTTTCGATTACACGCCCTAGTATAAGCACCTCTCTTGTGATTTTGGCCTCCCAACCATGACCAACTGTCATCTTGGGTACTGCACAGGTGGACACTCTTCACAAGGTAGCCTCAGCTCAGACCTTGGCCGTGAGGGAACTAATACTAAGGTACATAAGTTTCCAGTCAAGCCCTACCCAATACTCGGGTATTGTGGTTGTACGATAAAATTGGAATGGTATCGCATCCAGACAACCATCAGTTTTATAAAGGGCTAAGGCTCATGCCTCAACATTTTTATCACCAAAATTCTCAAGTGTTTGGAAACACATGTCCAAAACATTTCAATAGAATGATCCATCATTCCAAGGTTTTCATAACCATTTTTCCACCAAGTATTCCCATCTAAAATTTGATCAAGTTTTATGCTTAGCACTAGCATCTACATGTGGGGGTAGTAATGATGAGGGGTGGTAACTAGTGGAGTTTCAACTAAGTACAACCTCATGTCTTAGGCTGATGTCAAGGTTTCTAACTTAGGCCAAATTTTATGCTCTTTATGCAACCTTCAGCATCTTTCCAAAATCTACCAGTCACTTAAGTAAACTCTAAGTAAGCTTTGATAAAGAAATAGCGTAAGGAGCTTGCACATAAAACTAGGATTGGTTTATCAAGTGGGTATGATCACATATGCTTAAGGCATATAGTAGTCATAGAACAAGTATGGATTTGTTGCATTAGTAGGGTATCTTGCAAGGGTTAGCTTGCATAGGTCAACTTGATTAGTAAGGCTTGCATAGGTATAGTATCAGCTTGCATCAATATCAGTATAAGCTTGCTAAAGTAGAGTGTCTTGAAAGTTTTAGCTTGCTAAAGTAGAGTGTCTTGCAAGTTTTAGCTTGCAGGGTTACTAGCTTGCCTTGTGCAGAGGAGTGGTTGAAGTTCTCCTCGGCTTCTTCTTCGTAGTATCCTCCTTCCTCCTCGTATCCTTGGTCGGTACTAGCGTCTATGAATAAATACGAGGTACACAATCACCAAACAATACTTAACTACTTGCAATCATCACACACAAGGGTCCTATGGATGATCTAGCATCATCCCTAACATTACAAGGTTAAGGCTTGGTTTAAATCTTTTTATTTTTAGAAAAGTAATTTCTACTCATTGAAAAACTACTTAAGATTTTATATTCTCCAAACCCAACATGGGATCATGTTGACACATGTCATCACCACATATTGTAGTCCATGGGAATGTGATTTAAAGTGGTGTCACAATTTAATAAGGTTTTACCCTTTTATTTTAATTAATTAAAGTGGCTAGAAATGCTTATGTAGCATTCTTTTATTACTTGAACATTATTTCTGCAAGTAAACCTATATATTTTTATATATTCTGAAAGGTATGGTTAAATGTGATTTTTGAGAGTTGGAATCAACTCAAAAGCTATTATGGTTTAAATTTTAAAAATGTTTGAATGCAGAAAAGCTTCTGCCTTGTTATTTTTACCATGGGTGATCTATAGATCCAAATGACTTGAATCCAACGGGCTTGGATTCAGCATTCACAGACCTTTCCAACAAAATTAGTTTCATTCAATTTGGTGCGTTGAATCGATCTGGGTCGATTTTTGAAGTTGGGTACAGAACTGTGTTTAAATTGAAATAGAAAAAGGTTTAATTTGAATAACTGGGCTGCGCGGGAAAAGTTACTGGGCCGGCCTGCTAAGCGCAGTGCTCCTGCGGGCTACTTAAGTGGGTGTCCCCACTTGTCAGTGACACGGGGCTGGGCGAAGCGGTATGGGGCGACGTGGATCGTTCGATCTAGTTCTAATCTAATGGCTGGGAGTCATCGTCGACGCGAGACAACTCCGGCGAGAACGAAACCTAGCGCGGTCAGTGAGGGTCGCTGGGGGCTCACCGGGGTGCTGGCGAGGGTGAGGCGAGCAGCGAAGTCAACGACGGCGAACTCAGGGTGGTCGCGGTAGCTCTGGGCGGCTCAATCGCTGGCTCCCTTCTTCTCCGGCGTGGCGGGCTCCAGTGAAATTCGGCGGTGGTGCTCGCCTTGCTCGAGAATGGGGTGGCACGATGAATGAGGAGGGAGTGAGATGGTGTGAAGAAATCGCGGGTGGCCTCTATTTATAGTCGGCGAGGGACCGTCGCACGGTGAGCTCGTCGGGGGCAAGGTTACAGGCGGCTAAAGGCATGGGATAGGGTAGGGGACGGTGCGGTGTCTCCTGGCGATGCTCAACTACATGGTCTCGAGGCATGGGGCGGTGTGGTTTGGTCTGGAACGATCGGTGCTCTGTGCGGCAGAGGCGGCGTCTTCGACGGCGGGCGGTGGCTGTGCGGCACGGGGCGGCAACCGGGGATGTCTGGCGGTCTCCTGGGTCGGTGGGGATTGTGTATGCACGCGGCGAGGGTGGCGCTGATGTGGGTGATGGTCGAGGTGGCGCTCGCGCACGCTCGGCATGGTCTGGCGGCTTGTGCGCGTGGTCGAGGCTTGGCGCTTCATGGCTGGGACAGTGAGTGGTGGTGGGCGGTGGGCTGCCTCCGAGACATGATGGCTAGGCTTGCTGTCGACTATGGGGTGGCAAGAGGGTGCTCGGCTATTCACCATTGATGACAATGGCAAGCTCACAATGGTGCTAGTGCCTGGCTAATCTTCCTAGATGATCTACTGAGTTGTGTGTGAGATAAATGGGGAACCAGTTAGGCAAGAATCACTGCTCACAATAGTGTTTGATATTTGTTTGATTTTTGTCTACAACCTGTTTGATGAAATGGCCGCATGAAATAAAGTTTTGAATTTTGAAATGATTTTTGCTGGGTTTGCTAGATTGGTGCTGGTGAGTCTGCAGATGCTTGGGTTTTGAAAGTTGAGCTTGTTTGAGTAGTTTTTGAAAAAGTGGGATCTTCCCATATGATAAAGATTCAATTTTGAATTGTCATTTAAACTATGCATTTGAAAGTTTCTGGATGATCACAAAGTGGGCCTTGATACCTTGTTATGAGTACATTCAAGGGGTGCAAAGAGCTAGAAAAGCTTCTGTTAGGTTCTGAAAGTTTGAGATAGCCAAAGTAGGCATGGGAGTTAAATTGGCCAAAATGACCATTCATTTCATATATGTGTTTTGATTTACTTGTCTTTAGGAAAGGTGTGGGAAATGTTTTAGATGATGTTTATTTCACCTAAGAAACATTTTACAAGCAATGGAACAAACAAACAAGGTGGTTTTAAAGGATTTCAAAATCCATGCATACACATATGCATGCATTCATGATTTCACTTAGAAAAGTTTTTGTTAACCCTAATTTTGATGATTATAATTTGATGATCCAAGCTTAGTATTTTTGGGATGTTACAGCCATGCTACCAACTGTGGGCCACCCGGGTTATCCGGATAGGAGACATGCTATGAGGATACCCATATAGCATATCCCCAACAAACCCCATGATGCAAATAATGTTTCTTAAACTTAAATATGTTGAGGATACTGAAAAGAGAGATTTTATTTTGGAAACTTTGCTAAAGGAGTTCAATGATGTTGCTAAAGAAGACAAAAAGGTCTTTGATCATTTTAATATGCTAGGCTCATGTATAGATGTTATGGGTACATTAGAAAAGTTGGATAAAACCAAACCCAATGGAGAGGAAATTAAAATACCCATACCTTTTAAACTTGTAGGAATGCATGAAGCGTTAGAGAAGAATTTGGATTGGATTGTTCCTGAAAACCCGTTTGATGAAAGTAGTGAACCCAAGAGTACTGAGAGAGGATCCTCTACTACTCATTTGGATGAAATACCTTGCCTAGTTGAAGAAATTTCGAGTATTTATCTTAATGCTTCTTCATTTGAAAATACTTGATTCTTGCTTCTTGTGCATAACTTAAAGGAGTTAAAGAAAAGTACTTCTTGGGAGATAACCCAATAGTTTTATTGAGTCTTGGAAGTTATTACTTCTGTAATAACCTCTCCTTGTCCTTTTTATTTGATTTTTGTGCGAAGAATAACCTCTAATGAGAGAGAAGTAAGATTTGGGGAAGTTGTTGTCGCGAAACGGATTTTTGTGCTTCACTGTAAAAATTTGTGAAAAATCTCTGTATGTCTGAATGAGCTGTTATTTTCTGAGTAAATCCCCCAGGTTGTTATCTAACTTTCGTTAGTTCAACACTTTCGTATTTCAGCAACAGAAGGTCTTATAAAAAATCGGTTTTTACCTGCTGGTATGTTTTGACAGATTTCTGCCATTATTTGCATTTGCCTCTTTATCGATTTATTTTTGGGTTCTCTTTGTTAAATTGAGATTTTTAAAGGAATTTCTACGGTAGATTGTGTTTTTAACGAAAGTTTTGTTGTTTTGAAACTAAACCCAAAGGTTTATTATCTTGAATGCACTAATGTTGCTAATGAAGATTGTGTGAAATTTTGTATGAAGGAAATTTTCAAGTGTAGGGGAAGAATGATGTAATGAGATGAATAATGGACAAAATCTCAAGCTTGGGGATGCCACCCCATGTCACCCCAAGAAATATTCAAAAGGTACAACTCTCAAAGTTTGCGGATGCCCAAGGCATCCCCTTCTTCATCAATAAAAATCTCAGGTCTCTTTCTAGACACTTCATTTTTATTGTTTTATGCACTGTTGTGTTGTTCTTGGAGAATCTTAGTTTTAGTTTTTGGTTTTCTTTTGCTTAGTTTGCTTGAATAAAGTATTTGTACCCCCGTTTTCGCTGTGATGTTTCAAATAAGTTGATTGGGGTTGGAAAGGAGTAGAAAGTTTCATGCTTATAGTGGTACAAAAGGGAGCTTGTTTTGACTGTGGCTTAGACTTTATCATGTCATGCTAGATGTTGTTTTGACCTTATGCTTAGTGATTATTGATGTAGCATGACTTGTTCGAAACAATTGAGATTGCTTAATGTGCCTTGCAAGAATCATGCGTTGTTTTAGCATACAAAAGCATAATATTTTGGTATTCTCCTTTGATGCTATGTTTGGGTTGACTTGGCACATGCTCACACCATGTTATGACTATGAACCAGTCACCTTATCGTCTATGATCATTTAGTTTTTGACTTGTGATACCACTTTATGCTTTGATTGATAATGTTTTGTCGCTCTGCATGATTATGGCCATTATTGCTCTCTTAGTTGGTCGCTCCCAGTCTTTTGCTAGCCTCCACTTGTATCGAGTAAGCTCTACTCATGCATCCAACTCCCAAGAAACCAAGTTATTCCAAAGAGTCCAGCATAAATTCCTATGCATGGTGTGTTACACCATTCCAAGTATATTCTTGTTTTATCTATCTTCCAAATTAAACTTGTTATGTGAAAATTAGTGATTAAAGCTCTTACAAACTTGATGGCACACTTTATTTTTATTTCCCCTAATAAACTTGAACCATTGTGTCATTTATGTTGTATATGCTTGCACTTATAAGTTGGGAATTAGCGGAACCGTGTTGTCACGGGGAACGCATTCAACACCTGTACATATTACCAGTTGATATCATGAACTTTTGTTTGCGGATGTCGGTGGTGTGAAATAAAAGGGGATCTTGTAAGTACATGGAGTTATGTATATGTGTTAGAGAAACGCCTGGGCCGCTAGCCTAAGCCATGCCTAATAATGGTGGAAACTTGTAGCATAACCATAGTGAGCAATATGTGAAGCATCCTCAATAAAAACCTATGAAAACAGCAAATAAAAAGATCACTGAGATGCCCATTGTCTATTGCCTTGTCATTTTGATATGGTATAACTCCTGTATCACGGGGCAAGGGGTACCCTGTTGGTGGTTCTTTATGATACACATATACATATTATGACAAGAACTTACCGGTGACTAAAGTTGAGTAGCATGTGGAACGGACCTTGTACTCAAGGGACATGAGATTGCCAACTTATACTTTGTCAAGCATATACTCCATACTTTGTTCACTTTAACCTTAATCACTTCAAGATACTTATGATAGGGGCAATGAGAGCTGAAAGCTAACAAGTACCATAATTTTTGGAAGCTCTTTATGAAATTTGAAATCCATGCTTCCCTGTGAAGGGCCTTTCTTACTACTTCTATATTGAGTCTCCACCTTCTATCTTTATGCACCAACTAGGAGAGCATAGTTGTCATTCTTACTTCTATGTGCATTTTCCCAAAACTTATTGATTGATTCATAATGTTGATATTGCTTGTTCTTGAACTATTTGTATGTAGTCACCCTTATGAACTTTGAAGGTGTCCTATGCATTTATGTTTTGCTACTCCATGAGGGACAAGCTGAATACCACTATGCTATGTTTTCTATATGTGGAACAAACAAACGTCTTTCAATGCATTGTTATTCATGATCTTTGTTTGTATCCTTTCATGTTGCAGCATAGTTACTTTGTATTATTGTTAGAACTTCATCTTTCATGCTCATGTTTAGAGTACTTTGATCCTAGCTTTCAATGCTTGCAAATGGTTTGATCAATATTGTGATGGTGCATGTCACCTCAAAAAATATTCTTTTTATCACTTACCTACTCGAGGACAAGAAGGAGTTAAGCTTGGGGATGCTTGATACGTCATAAACGTATCTATAATTTTTGATGTTCCATGCTTGTTTAGAATCAACTTTGTTATGCTTTGTCTACACTTTGAGGAATTTTTATACATTTTCTGGGACTAACCTATTAACAAGATGCCCAGTGCCAGATGCATGTTTTCTGTTGTTTTTGGTTATAGAAAAGCTAGTAAGGAAATATTCTCGGAATTGGACGGGACAAAAGCCTAAGTCAATATTTTAGCGAGGAGAACACATAGACCGAAGGGCGGCCGAAGGAGGGCCACGAGGCCGCCACACCCTAGGATGGTGCGCCCCCCTAGGGCGCGCCGCCACCTGGTGTGGGCGCCTCGGGTGCCCCCTGCATTACCTCTTCTCCTATAAAAGCCCCCTGATGCCAAAACCCTAAATACCTGATCAGATCTCCACGAAATATTATGTAGCCACCGCCACCAACGTCCCTAGATCGAGGGGGATCTAAAGCTCTTCCCGGCACCCTACCGGAGAGGAGAGATCATCTCGGAGGCCTTTTTCATCACCATGCCAGCCTCTGGTATGATGCGTGAGTAGTTCACTCTTGGACAATGGGTCCATACAGTAGCTATATGGTTGTTTCTCCTCCTTTGTGCTATCATGTTTAGATCTTGTGAGCTTCGTTTATGATCAAGATCATCTATTTGTAATCATACATGTTGTGTTTGCGGGGATCCGATGGATATTGAGATACTATGTCAGATTGATTATTGATTCTATCATGTCTTATTTATTATTGAATCTATCATGTCTGTGTTGTTTGAGATCTTGCATGCTCTCGTTTCTAGTAGCTATCTTGGCCAAGTAGATCCTAGTGACTCCAAAAGGGAGTATTTATGCTCGATAGTGGGTTCATGCCTCTATTTAATCTAGGGAAGTGAAAGAAATCTCCAAGGTTGTAGATGTGTTGTTGCTGCTATGGAGAAAACAACAATCTTTTCGTCATCGAATAATTGTATTGTTTACTTTACACACATTGCTTAATGCAATTATCCGTTTCTTGCAACTTAATACTGGAGGGGGTTCAGACGATAACCTGAAGGTGGATTATTAGTCATAGGTGCAGTTGGATGGCGGTCTATGTATATTGTTGTAACGCCCAATCAAATCTCATAGGAATCATGAATTTCTACTATTTGCATTGTTATGCCTTGCTTAGTTCCTGTCAATTGCCCCGCTGTAGTTTGTTCACCCAACATGTTATGTTATTTATCTTAAGGAGAACACCTCTAGTGAACTGTGGACCCTGGTCCAATCTTTACCATTGTTTTATCATCTATTGTTATCGTTTACTTTCTACAAGCAATCATTACCTTCCACACTAAAAGTTTAATCCTTTGTTTTTAGCAAACCAGTGAGATTGACAACCTCACTGTAAGTTGGGGCAAAGTCTTGAGTTTGTGTTGTGCAGGATTCCAAGTTGCTAGCAACACCTTGGATTTGTTTTCTTGCTCCTACTGGTTTGATAACCTTGGTTTCATAACTGAGGGAAAATTTGCCGCTGTGCTCATCATACCTTCCTCTTGGGGTCTCCCAACTAAGCTCTACAACTGAGCCGCGTTAGATATCCAACAATAGGCCTTATAGGAACTAGCTCGCCATCCTCATTCATAGCAGCATCAAGACCCCCTTGTCTTGGTATGCAATGAGCCGGGCTAACCCATTTACTATCAGAAATAGGATATATTATGTCGGCATCTAATAAGCATATAATTTCTTTTCTTACTACTTCCTTCATTTTCGGGTTAAGCCTTCTCTGTGTGTCAACTACAGGTACAACATCTTCAAGCATGGTAATCTTATGTGTTACAATAGATGGATCTATTCCTTTAATATCACTTAGAATATATCCAAATGCTTCACGATGCTTGATTAAGACCGAAATGAGTTTATTTGTTTCAATTTTCTAATATATTTTTACTAATAATAGCATGAAATTTATTTTCATTATCTAAAAATTCATACTGTATATTGTCTAGAAGTCGTTTTAATTCAATTGGCGGAGGTTATTCGTCTTCTTTTCTTACCAGTTCTTCATAGTCATGTGGATTTTGTGCTTCCGGGATGGAATCAAGATAATCATCCATGTCTTCTCTTTACTCATCATCTGGTGCCTCTTCCCAATTAATTAGGCTTCTCTCAAATTCATCTTGCGGAGTGTTGAAATGAATTGTGGCCAGCTCGGCAATTGTTTTCCCTTCCTTGATATCTTCCACTTCGTATGGCCTCTTTTTTAGTTAGCAAAGTGGAATGCCATTTCCTCTTCTCCAAACATCATTGAAATAGTCTCCTTATTATTATCAATTCATGCTTTCTTTATAGAGACAAAAGGCCTGCCTAATAAAATAGGACAAAAAGAATCTCGAGGCATATCAACAATATGAAAATCAAGGGGGTACATGAGTGATCCAATCAAAACATATATATTTCTAATAACACCTTCTGGATTTATATTAGTTCTATTAGACAACTTAATACTGGTGTCTACTGGTTCCACATCTGGATTATTTAAATTATAGCGAATTTCCTCGTAAAGTGATGAAGGCATACTATTTATAGTGGAAATCGGTTCACAAATTCCGTATAAGAAAGTTTCTCCATAATATATAGGAGTCATAGGCTTAGAAGTTTCATTACCTCTTACCTTACCTGTGATGAATTCTGAAGTTTCAAAGTCCAGCATAACCACTTCATTATCCATGATTCGTGCTTCCATAAGATCCTTAAATATAACAATATTTGCATTGGTAGCATCGGGGTTCTTCTCTGGTTTCTTTAATCTTCTCCTTATGTGTTCTTCCTCCCTGCAATTTTTCTTAATATTCTCTTGAATAGGTTCAGAGGAAAACTCTACCATTGATGCACTTTCTCTTGCGCGCTTCTTTTCTTTTAGGGGTTTATAAGGTTCCCATTCTGTAGGTACCTGAAGATGCCCTACATAATTCTCAATAATTTTCTTTACTGAATAAGAATCAATAACGAGGGTTTTAATCATCACACAAGTCCTTTCATCTGCAAGAAAGTCGTTAACAAAAACATATTTAGAAGAACTATTCATATTGCTCTCGTCATTTTTAAGACTTTCTTTTGTCTGCCTCATTTTCATTATTAATTTACGGGCTTCATCATAAGTATAAGATAGAACACTACCATTATAAGAGGTATCTAGGCCTGCTCTATTTTTATTATTAAGCCCTCCATCTAAAGTATGAGTGATTAACCAATCAGGTAAATAATTATGGGGTCAATTATCTAGATAACTTCTATACCTTAGGTAGCCTTCATATAAACTCTCATTGGGACTATTTTTAAAACTAATAATGGTACCTCTCATCCTGTGAGATTTCCTTACTGAGTAATATTTTGATAGGAACTTGGTTGTCAATTCCGTCCAAGTCCTTGGTGCTTCTGCACAAAAAGATCTATACCAGTCGCAAACATTATTTGAGAGTGTTTGTCTAAACAACTGGATTTTAACCATATCAATATTACAGTTATCAAACATAAAGGAACCAAGAACATCTTAAAAGAATTGTAAGTGTCCATGTGGACTCTCTTCATTGGTTCCTACAAATTTCTTAGAGTGTAGCAGTTCGAATAATAAAGGATGGATCTCAATACCATCTAGGTTTATGATTTTGTTGACAGTTATAAAAGCGTCCTTGGGCGAACACATTTTCTTTACTGCCTCAAGTTGGATTAAATGTTTAGTGTTGTCCATTTTTACGGTCCTACAATCTTAAATCAAAAATTAGTACAACAAAAGTAAATAACTAAAAGTAAAGTGACTTATAGCACTAAGCTCTTCGGCAACAGTGCCACATGCTGGAGACGAAGAGTGGCGATGTTGCTAATCTGACGCCACATGCTGGAGATGACCCTATGGCATTGAGGACAATGCCTTTTTAAGAAGGGGAGGATGATGAGGGACCAAGACCAGAGTATCCGGCCTAATCACCCTGGAATAGCCTGTCACACCGGATAGTCCGACCTATGCCGATCGGAGTGTCTGGCCCTGTTCAGATCAGTCCGAAACGGATGTATCCTATTTAGAGTCCAATTAGTTTAGATGTCATTTCGGGCCTGTCCAACTGACTAGGTTCAGGTTTCTTATATAAAGAGTCTATCGGCTAGGGTTTAGGTTAGCTTTGAGTTTATTCAGAATAATGTAGAACTTGAAGTTCATATTATCACCGTCCCTCTAGGATCGGCGTGTTGACGGCACTCGGACGTTTGTCTAGTTATCCATGAATAAAGACAAGAGAGTTCTTGAATTGTTAAGAGTGATCATGTGTGCGCGAAGGTCCTCGAATTGTCGAGGGTTGTCGAGCTTTGGTATGTCTATTCCGGCATGAGGTTTGTTGTTTGTCATCGAGTTGCTCGCATGATTGGCGTTCCTCAATCTCTAGGTTACGTGTTTCGCTCACGAGATTGGGAGATCTATCAGATCTATTGGATCTCAGGAGGTGCATCATGAAAGATCGGGCCAAACAATCTATATCAAGGTAGGGACACTAGTTATTCGACCTCATCATTTGGCTTCATAAGCGCCGACAGCGTCGTTGGCATTGTTCGCGCCAGCATCAGGCATGGTGCCCAAGAGGGCAACTAGAGCCGCTGGGATGAGCGCAACCACCACAGACGCTCTAGTTGCGCGCACTCATTCACATGACCCGGCCCAGCTGGGTGCTCGATAACTGAGTGGTGGGTGTAGTAGACGGAAACCATGGGAGGGGGGCACATCACTCAACCTTAGCCCGTGCCCGCCCCATCTAATTAGTCACAGCTACCTCTCGCGGCACCAGCAAGAGGGGTAGTTGCGGACGGCGCGACACCATACGAGGAAGCACATCAGGGAAGCACAGGAGGTGCGGCCACCGAAGACCTCCCTCCCGCTGGTGTAGGAGGCGATGCTGGGGGAGCGTCCCTCCTGATGGCATGGGAGGCGCTGTTGGGCAGGCAGAGCATCTCACGGGTGCAGGAGACAATGCGCCCACCATCGGTATTGGTGGGGCCGGTCCGCTTCCAGGAGAACCCGTGCTGCCTCGACGCGCGGCGTTCGCCGCAGGCCCATCGCATGGAGCTCATCATGCAGCGTTAGGTAATAGTAGACAAACCGCTCCATAGCGCACAGGGAACCGGATCTGGCATGAGGCCCTAGCCCCCATCACTGCCTTGGTGCAGTACCCCTTACCGTCAGGGATGACAGAGTTTATGGCGTAGAAATAAGAGGTGGAAGCTTGCATGGATTTTGCTAGGCAGCGCCTAGAGACCATCGGTGCGCATTCCCTGTCCCATTATGGACCAGGGCATGGGCCTAAGCAAGATCCAACCGCTAGAGGGAATCCACAGGTCCCCGCCCCGCAGCTGCATGCCTTGCCCGCTGCTGCCGGGCTAGGGGTTGGTGGGCCCATGAATTATGGACGGAGAGGTCAGGAACAAGTAGAAGGGAATCCGCCAGCTGGAGCTCCCGAGCAAGCCGACGTGGACAGTGTGTTGGTACGATCCTCAGCAAATCCCACGTGTGACCATGTTGGAGGGCCACAACATGATTCGGCAGCACCCAATGAGAAGCTCGTTGATGAGTCCAAAATTTAAGCATTTTTACCTATTGTTTTTTCATAAATAGAATAGGGATCTTTGTTTCACAGAGTTCGCGCACCTTTTTGTCTTTATTTCAATGGGTTCCCATTTCATTAAGTCTATTGTGAACATATCAATTAGAGATGTCATATTATACTATAATATGATATTTTTAAGTGACAAAAGTCATTTTATGGAGTTACCTTCGCTCCTAGGAAAATACCAATCGAGGAGAGGCATCCAGTGCCGGTAATGACCTATGGTACGGGTGGGCCCATCCGTACCATCCGCCTATACCATGTGCCATCGGGACCGCCTCGTCAAATACTTTCTCCTGGCGAAGACGGTAGGGGGATACGACATTCATAGCCACCAGAAACCACGAAAAACCACATCTGAAAGGAGGAACTTGGTTGTGGAGAAATCACCGCTGATCCACGGATCATTGGAGGACAATGCATCATCCACTTCTTCATCAATCACTACATCTACATTACCACCATTACCTCTATCCTTCATCCATTAGATCTTGTTGTAATTCCAGATCCAATTATGGTTTGCACTAGATCTATTTCACTACTTTTATCCATCCATTTGATTATGATGATGTTGTTGATTGCTTCCATGTGTGAGTAGTTCCTTTATTCTTGGGGAGATGGAGAAACCCTAGCACTATTGTGAATTTTCAATAAAGATGATTTATTCTTGTGTACATATGACTTGCCAGTCTATGATTGATTTATGATTTGTGTTTGATCTCTCTCTTTAGATAGTATGTGAAAGTTGACCATATACCATTTTCCCCTGGGACTAAAGAGAGGGAGAAACCCTTTGAACGTGCTTTGGGATCGTACCTGGAATGGCCTCATGACAGATTGGCGTCGACTCATGAATTACGTGGTCAAAGGGGGATATAGAGGGACTCCCTAAGCTAATTATGATATCCATGGGGAAACCCTTAATTACGGTGTTCTATATGGGTGATTTCTCTCAAGCATCATAGTGGTTATTTAGAGGTGACCTCACTCTTGGCTCAACAAAGTGGCTTCCTACGAGCCTTGTAGTCAACATCTTATTATGGAGCTCTCTCCACACATTTTATGATACAAGAAGTATGTTATCTTAAATTATTAATAATAAAAACAACATGCTAGAGGAGTATCCTACATCCTCGAGAACGTTTCAGCCCTATTGCATTCCACCATGCTTTAATACAATCTTGTTACTTGCTTTCTTTTAATCATTTTAATTACTTTTCTGTACACAACCAAAAAATTTTGAAACACTCTTTACCTGAGATCAAAGGCAAGTAGATAGTAACGAGGGGCATAAAGAACTTTACCAATAGCTCTCTGTGCGTTCAATATCTTTACTTCAAAACTAGCTACAATTGATATGTGCACTTGCAGTCATCACTCGTCAGAGAGCACATGCAGCAGCTACGCCACCTAGTTGCGGGTGTGGAGCCAAACCCGTAAAACAGTGCTGAGTCTGGAGGGACGACCTTGGAATATGGTGGCGTCTGCTTGGCCTACACCCCTGCCTTGAGGCTGGTGGTGTGTCCGCCGAAGTTCTGCCCTGTCATTCCCATAAAGTATGAAGGTAACAAAAATCCGAAGGAGTTCTTGCAGATGTACTGCATCGCCATGTACGCAGCCATCATGAATAAACAAATCATGGAAAACTGGTTCCCCATGGCGTTGAAGGGCACGGCCCTGTCATTGGTAATGCACCTCCTGCAAGAATCTACCCCGATGTGGGAGGATCTCTGCGTACGCTTTGTAAGCGCGTTCTAGGGCGGCTTTAAGCGCCCGAGTATGCTCATCCAGCTCCACACCATCGTCCAGGGGAAGAACGAGTGGCTGCATGACTTTATGTTGCATTCTCGCAAGTTGTTCATGCCATCCCTGAAGCATAAGACACCGCCATCATTGGTGCATTCATCATGAACGTCAGAGACCGCAAGATGAGGGAAGATCTCAACATGCATTTCGTCAAGACCACTCACTAGCTTTGGGCCTTGGCCGACTTCTGCTCGTTGGCCGAGGAAGGACGCCTTGCGCCCGAGGTTTCCGCCAAGGATGTGGCGGGTGGAGCCGACTCCGGGAGCTCTTCTGGGAAAAGGACAAGGCGCTAAAGAGCGAGGGCCGCCGGGTTCTGGCGGACAAACAGGGTGCTCCCCAAGAGCGAGAAGAAGGCAAAGTCGGTAGAGGAGGTAGCGGTTGCGAAGCCCGCTACCGAGACTTGGTACCCAGTGCACGAGTCCAACCATCACGATGCACGAGATTGTCACCCCGTGTAGGGCCTCAGGGAGGGTTGGAAGAAGTGTTTCGCCGAGTAGGTGGCTAACACTCCCTTCGGGGACTACTACCAATGTGGGCAGCTAAGGCATCTGGCGCGGAACTGCTCCGGAGGCGACCGTGGGGGCGGTGGTGCTGGAGGTCGATGTGGGGTCGAGGAGGACATGGCGGGGTCCACGACAACACATCCCCTAGGCCGCACAACGAAGATGCAGCTGAGGAGCAGGGCGAGGAAGGACCGGATGGGTATGGCCAGTACCAGGAGGCTAAGTATTGCACATGCGTTTAGGAGGAGCGTATACCATGGCTTCCCATGGGGAGTTTAAACGCTTCTCCGAGAACTATGCATGGTGCCACCCACCCCAGAAGCACAATGGCCCCTTATGTGGTCGCACGTTCCTATCACCTTTAACACAGGTGACCACACGGACCGTGTCATGGGAGTCGGCGCGATTCCACTGGTGGTCTCCCCAGTCATCAACGACATTAGAGTCACCAAGATGTTGATTGATGGAGGGGCATGCCTCAACATCCTCTCCACCAAGTAGATGGAGAAGCTATAGATCATAGAGGACCATCTTGCCGCCACGGGGTCATTCTAGGGTGTAAACCGTGAGCCACCCAACCATGGGGCAAGGTCGAGCTGCCGGTCACCTTCGACAACAAGGACAACTACCGCACCAAAAACGTCATCTTTGACACTTCGTACACTGATTTGCCATACAATGGCATCCTAGGGCACCCCTCCCTAGCTCATTTCATGGTGGTCACCCACCACACATACAACACCATCAAGATTCCCTCCATGTGGGGGACCTTGACCGTTAAGGGTGATGTAAGGGACATAGTGTTGTGTGCTGAACAACTATTCAAAATAGCAGGTATTGCTATTCCTGAAAAGAACAATGAGGAAAGGAAGTTCAATCCAATTCTCGGCTTGCCCGGCAAAAGGGCGTTGTTCATCCCGGAATCCGGTTCCATGGCATAGGTACAGGTTATGCACCCAGTAAGCGGTATACTTCTCGGGTCACCTCCTTGCAACCAAAAATCTAGGAGCAAGGTTCACGTATCCCGACAAGGAAAAGAAGTACAATGTATCTGGTCTGGCCCGCCTATGTGTAAACTTCTATAATCCATGGGCTTGCCCCCTTTTGGAATGAGAATTCCGTGCTCTTGAGTTTTTCCACTCCATTTTTATTTGCCTAAGTATTTTAGGGATTGGAGTTCCTTTGGGTCTTTCTCGGATTTTGGAAGTGAGTGAAGAAGCCCATCATGATAAGAAATGTTGTACGCTCATGATATTCTCGGACGTATGAACGATGTGTTCCTGGAGCGGCCAAAGGGCACTAAAACACGAAGGCACAACTATCACGTCCTATCCCGAGTTGTCAAGCAGTGCGCCTGTTAGATCCCTCCTTTGTAAAGGAAAGGATCCTTGTGATTGCAATGCTAGTCCCTGGATCAATGCTAGCATCCACAGTTTAAGATGAAGTACACAGATACAAAGGTCGTTTATTACATTCATTCCAGAGATAAACATAGTCTTTTACAACTCAGGGCCAAAGGCCTAATACAAGAGTTTAAGGAATAAGTAAATAAACACAAGTCCTCATCTTCATGTGCCACAGGCAAGCATGTTGAGTGTAGACTCATGACTCCTACTCATCATCGGAGTAACCTGCAACATCACAAGTTACAGCCACAGAGGGTCAATACTTTGGAATAGTATTGGCAAGTGATACCTTAGTAAATTTTAAGTGGACTATATTACTATATGCATTTTGGCTAAGTGTAGCTTGGCTTGCTTTGATTGAAAACAGGTTTTACCTATTAGTTGAAATCACTAAGTTTTTCTTTATCAAAAACTTCCCAAGAAACCACCAATAGACATTGGGGTCCTTCACCCTTGTCCACCCACAAATTTTACTTAGAAGTTGGAGTGATGAGATTCTTGTAGCTTCCATGTCTTGATGCTCAAGTTATCCATTGCCTTGGACTAGGCTAAGTACTTAGGTTTTCCATCTGCAGAGGTTGTGCACTTTCCCCACCAGACTTGGTTTCCCAAGACAGGACCTTTCAGAAGCCTTTCCTTAGTCAAATGGACGCGTTCCAACCTATCATCCCAACTACCACCAACTGTCCAAATGACTAAGTTCTAGCAACCTATATGATCAAGGCAGAGCCCATATTGCCAAGTGGTTGCACTGTAAGCTTTCTCAACACTTGGCCTCCAAATCCCTTTGTGCCTGGGTGGCATACCACAAGTGAGATACACAACCCAAGTCCATGGCCTTGTGTAACCACTCAACATAACCCAATCCTTCCATTCCACCCAGGAGGTTCATTTGACTTAGTTGTTTTATTAGGAAAGTATAAGTCTCATGACTTAGAAATATTTTCATCATAGTAAGTATAGATTTTCACCAACCCTTGTTTGCTATATAGCTAGGCTAAGCATGGTAGGATAACTTAACTTAGGGAAATTCCCTAGAAATTCTACAATTCTACACTACTTAGGATTTCCCAACTTAGCACTAGGCAAAAATAGCATGCAAGACTTAGCAAAATATCTAATGCTAGTACAAAACATAGGATAGAAATATTCATGAAAATATCACTTGCCTTGGTAGTGGGGAGAGTAGCACTCTTCACAATCACAATCACTAGCAAAATCTACACAAAAATTATAGCATACAATTACAAACAATTATATACAATCAAAAATAATATGAATGCATGCATGCAAGAATTTACTAAATGGTGATTTTGGAAAACTCTACCAAGCAGGCACATGTTTACAGAAACTTAACAAGTCACAAGTTTGCCAAGTAAAATTATTTGGCACTAATACAATTTACCAAAATAAATCCATACTTAAATTAGCCTTAAACATGTTTCTACAAATAAAGTCATTTTAACTGTTACTATTTGTTAAACGCATTGGATATTCAGAAAGGTCTTGTTTCACTAAATCCAACGGTATAAAGTTTGCAAAATTCCAACGTGGCAATCAAAAGTTATAAGCATTTGAAATTTGGATCAAATTCTGGTTTTAAATATGTTTTTAGTTCTAATACTTGCCACGCGTTGTGTTGTGATTTGCGCGTACCGGTTCGCACCGGATCGAGCTCTGTAGCCGCAGGATCTAAATAGATCGTACGCTCGGATCGCATACCTCTTCGCCGTTTAATGAATCTATCCTAACGCTTGGATCACGATCCCACGGCACGCGAGCAAGCGACCATGTCCTGGAGGCGCGCGGCGTCGGCGAGCGGCGGAGCTCTCGGTCTACGGCGGCGCTAGCGTTCTGTGTCGTCCGCGAGAGGAGAAGGGCCATACCAGATTCGCAGAGGTCTGAAGCTCAAGGTAGCATCGGTTTGCGAAGGGGCGTGCTGACACGGCGAGGATTGCTCGTCGGAGTTACGGGCGGCGTCGGGTGGTTGTTGTCGGAGTAGTTGCCGAGGTTCCGCGTCGCCCTAACACAAGCCAAGGGGTTTAGGAGATGCGCAAGAACGTGGCGAACAATCTCGTGTGAGTCAAAAGTGAAGGGGCGCACGGGACTTACGAAATTTGGTAGCCGGAGTCGAGGTGGTTGTCAGATGCTTGCGGCGTCGGAGACGGCGACTGAGGCAGACTGATGATGGTGGTGGGGTCAGGGGGTGCGCAAGGAGATTGCGAAATGGCTCGAACGAATCAGAGAGGAAGGGGCGCACGGAGCTCACCGGAATCGATCGCTTGAGTGAGCTCTGTCTGCGGCGGTGTTGTGTGAGTCGTGGGCATCCTGGTGGCGTGAAGGCAGAATTGACTGGGGGGAAATGGTCGCTAGGAAGTGGGGATCTTATAGCCAGAGCCTCGACAGGAAACGCTCGCGGATTAATGCCCAATTATGCCGCGCCATTACCGGCCATGACTGCCGCTGCGACGTGGTCGCGAGCGCGGTTTGGGGAAGACGAGGACAGCGCGTGGGCCGCTCGTCGGCGATGTCTTGTGAAGTGAGGGTGGGGTCCGATCGTCAGTGACCGTCTGGGTGCGCTGGTGCGTGCGAGATGAAAAGAAAACCCCCGGGTGGGCTTGTTGGGATCGATTCGATGCTGGGCCTAAAACTTGGCGTGTGGCCTTTTCCTTTGTTTATTTCTTTATCCTTTTCTATTTTGATTTTCTGGATAGATTTTTAAATGAAATCAAGTTCAATTTGAATCCAAATTTTCCTGGGATTTTTGTAGTGAGCAGTAGTCTCAAAAATGGTCATATAACCATGGGGTAGCTTTGTAAAGGATTGGTCAAGCTTGGAGATCAAAAAGATCAGAGGCTAGGCACTTGGTTTAAAAATTTGAAAGATGGTTTTTGGAATCCATTTCCATTTAAAAACTTGGTTTTAAATCTGCACTTAAATCCTATGCTCATAGAAGGCAACCTTCCTGGTTCACAACAATCAAACTTACAAGTGGGGTTGGCCATTTAAAATAAGTCTGTCCACATAAAATCATGATACCAAAAGTTTCTGTTTTCTGAAATGTTTTGAGAAAACCCTAAATGATGATGGATGCAAGGATGATATGAATGAGCTTTGAAACATGAATTTAGGGATGTTACAAATCTAACCCCCTTAAGATGAATATCGCCCTCGAGATTCGGATTGTCTAGCAAATAGGTGAGGGTGGTCTTTCCGAAGATCATCTTCTCTTTCCCATGTTGCTTCCTCTTCGGAATGATGATTCCATTGCACCTTGCAAAACTTGATAGTTCTTGTCCTTGTGACTCTATCTGCGGTCTCAAGAATCTTGACAGGCTTTTCCTCATAGGTGAGATCACTTTCTAGTTGGACTTCTTCCAAGGGTATGGTATCCTTCAAAGATGATTCTTCCATCTCTGGGTGACATTTCTTAAGCTGACTCACATGAAACACATTATGGACGGTGAGAGACTCGCAATTCAAACTCATATGCAACTTCTCCCTTTCGACTTAGAATCTTGAATGGCCCAACATATCTTGGTGCCAACTTTCCTTTGACTCCAAATCTTTTCACTCCACGAAGTGGTGATGCTCTAAGATAAGCTCTATCCCCAACTTCGTAGGTGACTTCTCTACGCTTAGAATTCGCGTAGCTTTTCTGTCGGGACTGTGCTATCCTCAACCTGTCCTTAACCAATTTGACTTTCTCTTCAACGTCTTTGATGAGATCGGGTCCAAACAAACTCCTTTCTCCCACACCATTCCATAGCAATGGGGTGGTACACTTCCTTCCGTAGAGAAACTCAAATGGTACCATCCCAATGCTAGATTGGTAACTGTTATTGTAAGAGAACTCTGCGTAAGGCAAAATTTCTTCCCAACTTGCTCCATAGTCTAGGGCACACGCCCTCAACATGTCTTCAAGAATTTGGTTAGTCCTTTCCATTTGTCCATCAGTTTGAGGATGAAAGCGATCTTGAATTCCAACCTCGTTCCTAAGGATTCATGAAGTTGTCTCCAAAAGTGAGAAGTGAACTGAGTTCCTCTATCGACACAATACTCTTAGGCACACCGTGAAGGCATATAATTACGCTCATGTAGATCTTTGCTAACTTGGCACTTGTATAAGTTGTCTTCACGGGTATAAAATGAGCCACTTTAGTTAGGCGATCCTACTACCCATATGGAATCATACCTGACCTGGTCCTTGGTAATCCGTAATGAAATCCATACCTATATTTTCCCACTTCCACTCGTGAATAGGCGTGGTTGAAGCAAACCTGCTGGTTTCTGATGCTCCGCTTTCACTCTGCTACACACATCACACAAAGCAATATGTTCGGCGATGTCCCTTTTGAGATTGTTCCACCAAAATCTTTCTTTCATGTCCATGTACATTTTGGTGTTACCCGGGTGAATAGAATACGGAGAGTTGTCGGCTTCTTGTAAAATTAGTTTCCGCAACTCCATGTCTTATGGAACACAAATACGTTTCCCGTGCCATAAAGTACCTTGTTCGTCAATATGGAAACTTTTAGCTTTCCCTTGGCTAATCCTTTCCTTAATCTCTTCGATTTCTTTATCCGTCTTCTGGGCTTCTTTAATCTTATCCAACAGAGTGGGTTGAACATCCAAAGTAATAAGATGTCCTTCTGGTACAATCTCCAATCTGAGTTCTTTGAATTGCTTACACAAGTCATCTGGCAATTCACCATTTGTAAGGCCATTTACGAATGCCTTACGACTTAGAGCATCTGCTACTACATTTGCTTTACCGGGGTGGTATTGCAAACTCAAGTCGTAATCCTTGATAAGTTCTAGCCATCTCCTTTGTCTCATGTTGATTTCCTTCTGGGTGAAGATATACTTCAAACTCTTATGATCGGTGAATACTTCACATCGCTTTCCCAAAAGGTAATGTCTCCATGTTTTGAGTGCATGGACAGAGGCTAACTCAAATCATGAGTAGGATAGTTTACTTCATGAGTTTTGAGTTGTCTCGAGGCATAGGACACAACTTTACCGTCTTGCATAAGTACGGCACCCAAACCTTGATGAGACGCATCACAATATACTTGGAAATCTTTTTCCAAATCTGGCAGACATAGAACTGGTGCTGTCACAAGTCTCTTCTTTAATTCTTGGAAACTGACTTCACATCCTTCAGACCATGCAAATTTCTTGTCCTTCTTTAACAATTCAGTCATTGGCTTATCAACCTTTGAGAAATTCTCAATGAACCTTCTGTAGTAACCTGCTAAACCAAGGAAACTGCGAACTTCTTTTACGTTCTTAGGAGATTCCCATTCAGTCACAGCTGAAACTTTAGCAGGATCAACTGCCACACCATCCTTTGTCATAACATGACCAAGAAAACCAACTTCTTCTAACCAAAACTCACACTTGCTGAATTTGGCATAAAGCTTATGCTCTCTTAACTTCTCAAGTATCAAGCGTAAGTGTCTTTCATGTTGTTCCTTGCTCTTGGAGTAGACTAAGATGTCATCGATGAAAACGACAACAAACTTGTCAAGGAATTCCATGAACACCTTGTTCATCATATTCATGAAGTATGCTGGAGCGTTGGTTAAGCCAAAAGGCATTACGGTATACTCGTATAATCCATACCTTGTGGTGAATGCTGTTTTTGGTATGTCTTGCTCTCTTATCTTGAGTTGAAAATAGCACGAGGAGATCAATTTTGAGAACACACGGGCTCCCTCTAGCTGGTCAAACAAGTCATTGATCCTAGGCAAAGGATATTTGTTCTTGATAGTTACCTCGTTGAGAGCGGTAATCTATGCATAACCTTTGGCTTCTATCTTTCTTCTCCACGAACAATCTGGGCTCCCCAAGATGAAGAACTTGGTTGAATAAACCCTTTCTGCAACTGTTCTCCTAGTTGCTTTTTGAGTTCCTTCAGTTCATCAACTGACATTTTGTATGGTCTCTTAGCTATTGGTCCAAAACCTGGTACCAAATCTATTAGAAACTCCACATCTCGATCCGGTGGCATTCACGCAACTCTTTGGAAACACATCCGGATACTCACACAATTGGCACATTGTCCATGCTAACCCCTTAAGAGAATTCACTTACTTCCTTTGGATTCAAAGTTTGACCTAAATTTTATTCTTTTCCTTACGGGGTTGTGAGTGTAATCATACGATTGGCACAATCTAGTACTCCCTCATACTTAGCCATCCAATCCATTCCCAAAATCACATCCAATCCTTGGGAATTCAGGATTATTAGGTTCACTTTGAAACTTATGTTTTCCAAACTCTATGACTAAGTCATGACATCCCGAGTTTACTATCATTTCTCCACCCGAGAACTTACTCTTATAGGACACCCAATGGTTTCTCTTGGTAGTTCATTTCTTTCAACAAATGCTTTTGATATGAATGAATGAGATGCCGTATCAAAGAGTACAAATGCTGAAATTGAATTGAGTCTGAACTTACCAGCAACGGCATCAGGCTCCTCATAGACCTCCTCCACATTGATGTGGTTAACCTGTCCTTTCTGAAAAGGATTGGGCTTGTTAGGTCCTTCAACTTTCTTCTCAGGGCACTCATTAGCATAATGCCCCAGTTTCTTGCATTTGAAGCACTCAACCTGAGTTATGTCCTTTTTAGCATGCTGACTTCCACTTCCACTACCATTCCCACTGTGGTGGCTCTTATGTCCACTCTTGTGGTTTTTGTACTTATCATTGTCATGACTGCGATGATGCTTGTTGTCATGACGGTTGTGGTTGTGGTGCTTGTTGAATTTCCCATGCTTATGGGATCTCGAGTCGCCATTGTCATCATAGTGAGATCGTTTGTGACGATCCCGAGCTTGTCGGAGTGTTTCCTCTTCCTACTCTCGACTTGTTTCATTTTACTCTCCAAAATAGCAGCCTTGTCACACAAAGACGGTAAGTTGGAACATATGCCATGCATAACCTAGGTTCACTCATCATTCAAGCCTTCCGAAACTTTTCCTTTCTTTTGGCATCTGTGTCAACCTCATCCGGTGCATAGCGCTTGATTGTTGAACTCTTCTATGTATTCAGCCAGCCACGGTGGCGCTTCAAGTGTGAAATTCTTTCTTTTCGGGCTCATCATTCCTAATGAGATATGAGCGGTCTAAAGCCATCTTCAAAGATAGCCCAAATCACCTCATCTATAGGAGTGGTGATTTGGAGTTGTCCCACCATGTGGCGTTTGGTCCTTCCAATAGATGCGCTGCGAACGACCTTTTCAGCATCCAAATGTACCACGGTCACTAAGTCCTTGTTCACAGAACGTAGCCAATCATTGGCCACCATGGGATCAGTCGTCCCCGAAAACTTTGCTGGCCTCAAACGCAGAAATCTGATGAGCATATCAAAACCCGGAGGGTTGTTGTTGTTGTTGTTGTTATTGTTGTTATTGGGGTTGTTGTTGTTGTTATTCTGGTTTTGGATGAATGTTGTCATCATCTGCATAAGCTGTGTTTGCGCATTCATCATTTGTTGCATTTCTGGGGTGATGTTGTTGGGGTTGGGGTTTGCGCGACGGGGAGGCATCTGTGGTTTGTTCAAATAGATAAGAATGAGATACCCATAGATGTTTTATGCACAATACATCACAAGCACACACATAACATGCAACTCAAGGATAAAAACTCAACAACAGAATAACAAAGTTCTAGAAATAAAACACAGAAGTGGCAAGCCATCCACATGTCGGATGGTCCAATAATAAGTTCACAAATAACAAGTACGAATATGAAAAATAAACGAGTAGTCAAGTCTACTCATCAGCATCAATCTCCTCCTCGACGAAGGTAAGACCTGCGTTCTCCATCGCGGTCTTGTTCTCCTCAATCGTAGTGGTCAAGGAATCGACCTTGGCCTTGAGAGCCCTCTTCTGTGAGCGAAGCCTCTCAATAACCATCTGCTTTGCTCGCTCGAAATCCTTGGACTTCAGTTCCTCGGTCATGTCCCGGATCTTCTTGTTCCTATCCCGGACGCGTTTCTCGACTCTTGAACTTGCGGTCCTGGCCTCGAACTTTGTCTCCATTTCCTTGATCATCTCATCCCTATGCGCGAAAAGCTTGTCCTTCTCGCTGCACTGAGCTTCGTCATTCTGAGCATGACGTTCGTCTGTCCGTGTCCACGTGCACGAGAGACTCTAAGTCACGGAGATAGAGACGATCGGCTCTGCTGCGTCCCTCGAGTCGTCCTCAAAGTCGATGGACTCTCCATCAACATCATGTCTTAGAAGACGTGAAGTGGGTGCCCCTAACACGTCGGGAGTGACGGCCTAAGACATCCTATCGGTCATGCATGACTACCTCCATGCCTCTCTCCCCGTCGTGCATCGCTTGAAGACGATGGCCTCTGTAGTCGGCTCTGGCGTCCGGCTGGTTCACCTTGAAGCCCCAGAGGTCCTTCCTCTCGAACTTGGTGAGTGGGTACACCGTGATGGTGGGAAGAGGGAGATCGAGAAAAGTGGTAAGCTCAACGATACGGGGACCAAAACGGGTAACATGTAACTCCTCAACGGTGCTGATGGTAATAGGCATCTATTTATAAGATTAAAAAGTTAGATCAGCACAATTTAAGATAAAACAAGACAAACATTTCATACATATCCATGGAACACAAACATCACACATGTCATGCATACATGAGTCCATTACATCAATCAAGGTCCATACTTACTTAAGGTATCATTTTTGGAAAATAAGGTGATAGATGGTGTCCAACTAACGAAGTGTGTGCTCACAATCCTATCTCACTGGATCTGGTGGCTATCACAATGTTCCTAGAGGCAATCCACCTATCTTGTTCACATGATTCCATCACTAAGTCTATTATGTCTCCCCTTAACTCTTGGTTGGTGGCTTCCAACTCTTGGGTAAGTTCCTTCTCTTTCTCTAAGTCTTTTGGAGGTTGAGCATCACGCACTTGACTCTAGCACTTAGTTCTTTGATAGTCCTCCAAGCTGCATCTCTAGCTGACTCAAAGAATGTGGTGTGCATTACAGTGTTGGTGTACATGCAGAATCCCCTTTCTTTGTGGTTGTCTTCCTTGTTTTTGTACAAGTGAAGTTGCACCCACCAATACTCCACTCCTTCATCCATCACTGGAAAGCCCTTGTACACAGCTGCACCATGTGCTTCCATTGCCACCATGAGGTCCTTGAGAATATTGGGAAACTCAGTTTCACACTCCAAGGTCATGGTCATGAGTGGTCCTTTCTTCACGGCTTCGTTGATGGAGTTCATCTACAAATGGAGTTGGGAATGAAAAGATTAGAAAAGTTTTACGAGAAGAATAGACAAGTGTAGAAGTAGTTGAAAACTTTTCCTTAGTGGTTTTCCAATCCTAGGGTCATAATCCTACAGGCAACACAGTGCTCGATACCATCTGTTAGACCCTCCTTTGTAAAGGAAAGGATCCTGTGATTGCAATGCTAGTCCCTGGATCAATGCTAGCATCCACAGTTTAAGATGAAGTACACAGATACAAAGGTCGTTTATTACATTCATTCCAGAGATAAACATAGTCTTTTACAACTCAGGGCCAAGGCCTAATACAAGAGTTCAAGGAATAAGTAAATAAACACAAGTCCTCATCTTCATGTGCCACAGGCAAGCATGTTGAGTGTAGACTCATGACTCCTACTCATCATCGGAGTAACCTGCAACATCACAAGTTACAGCCACAGAGGGTCAATACTTTGGAATAGTATTGGCAAGTGATACCTTAGTAAATTTTAAGTGGACTATATTACTATATGCATTTTGGCTAAGTGTAGCTTGGCTTGCTTTAAAATAGGTTTTACCTATTAGTTGAAATCACTAAGTTTTTCTTTATCAAAAACTTCCCAAGAAACCACCAATAGACATTGGGGTCCTTCACCCTTGTTCACCCACAAATTTTACTTAGAAGCTAGAGTGATGAGATTCTTGTAGCTTCCATGTCTTGATGCTCAAGTTATCCATTGCCTTGGACTAGGCTAAGTACTTAGGTTTTCCATCTGCAGAGGTTGTGCACTTTCCACACCAGACTTGGTTTCCCAAGACAGGACCTTTCAGAAGCCTTTCCTTAGTCAAATGGACGCGTTCCAACCTATCATCCCAACTACCACCAACTGTCCAAATGACTAAGTTCTAGCAACCTATATGATCAAGGCAGAGCCCATATTGCCAAGTGGTTGCACTGTAAGCTTTCTCAACACTTGGCATACCACAAGTGAGATACACAACCCAAGTCCATGGCCTTGTGTAACCACTCAACATAACCCAATCCTTCCATTCCACCCAGGAGGTTCATTTGACTTAGTTGTTTTATTAGGAAAGTATAAGTCTCATGACTTAGAAATATTTTCACCATAGTAAGTATAGATTTTCACCAACCTTTGTTTGCTATATATCTAGGATAAGCATGGTAGGATAACTTAACTTAGGGAAATTCCCTAGAAATTCTACAATTCTACACTACTTAGGATTTCCCAACTTAGCACTAGGCAAAAATAGCATGCAAGACTTAGCAAAATATCTAATGCTAGTACAAAACATAGGATAGAAATATTCATGAAAATATCACTTGCCTTGGTAGTGGGGAGAGTAGCACTCTTCACAATCACAATCACTAGCAAAATCTACACAAAAATTATAGCATACAATTACAAACAATTATATACAATCAAAAATAATATGAATGCATGCATGCAAGAATTTACTAAATGGTGATTTTGGAAAACTCTACCAAGCATGCACATGTTTACAGAAACTTAACAAGTCACAAGTTTGCCAACTAAACTTATTTGGCACTAATACAATTTACCAAAATAAATCCATACTTAAATTAGCCTTAAACATGTTTCTACAAATAAAGTCATTTTAACTGTTACTATTTGTTAAACACATTGGATATTCAGAAAGGTCTTGTTTCACTGAATCCAACGGTATAAAGTTTGCAAAATTCCAACGTGGCAATCAAAAGTTATAAGCATTTGAAATTTGGATCAAATTCTGGTTTTAAATATGTTTTTAGTTCTAATACTTGCCACGCGTTGTGTTGTGATTTGCGCGTACCGGTTCGCACCGGATCGAGCTCTGTAGCCGCAGGATCTAAATAGATCGTACGCTCCAGATCGCGTACCTCTTCGCCGTTTAATGAATCTATCCTAACGCTTGGATCAAGATCCAACGGTGCGAAACAGCGCGACCATGTCTGGCGGCGCTTGGCGTCGAGCGGTGGAGCGCCGGTCTCTGCGGCTAAGCGTTCCAAGTCGTCCGCGAGAGGGAGAAGGACCATACCAGATTCGCAAGAGGCTGCTGAAGCTCAAGGTAGCGTCGGTTTGCGAAGGGCGTCTTGACACATGAGGATTGCTCGTCGAATTACTGGCGTCGTGGTTGTTGTCGGAGTAGTTGCGAGGTTCGCGTCGCCTAACACAAGCCAAGGGTTTAGGAGATGCGCAAGAACGTGGCGAACAATCTCGTGTGAGTCGAAGTGAAGGCGCACGGGACTTCTGAATTTGGTCGCGGAGTCGAGGTGGTTGTCGGATGCTTGCGGCGTCGGCGGGCAACTTTGAGGTCTGACAGATGAACTGGTGGGGTCGGGGAGGTGCAAGGAGATTGCGAAATGGCTCGAACGAGTCGAGAGGAAGGGCACACGGAGCTCACGGAATCGATCGCCGGAGTGAGCTCTGTCTGCGGTGTTGTGTGAGTCGTGGGCAGCTGGTGGCGTGAGGCGTAATTGACTGGGGAAATGGTCGCTAGGAAGTGGGGATCTTATAGCCGAGCCTCGACGAAACGCCGTGGATTAATGCCCAATTATGCGCGCCATTACCGGCCATGATCGCATTGCGACGGCGAAGCGCGTGGTTTGGGAAGACGAGACAGCGTGGTGAGGCCCGCTCGTCGGCGATGTCTTGCGAAGTGAGGTCCGATCGTCGTGACCGCAGGTCTTGCGCGTGCGAGATGAAAAGAAAACCCCCGGGTGGGCTTGTTGGGCTCGATTCGATGCTGGGCCTAAAACCTGGCGCGTGGCCTTTTCCTTTGTTTATTTCTTTATCCTTTTCTATTTTGATTTTCTGGATAGATTTTTAAATGAAATCAAGTTCAATTTGAATTCAAATTTTCCTGGGATTTTTGTAGTGATCAGTAGTCTCAAAAATGGTCATATAACCATGGGGTAGCTTTGTAAAGGATTGGTCAAGCTTGGAGATCAAAAAGATCAGAGGCTAGGCACTTGGTTTAGAAATTTGAAAGATGGTTTTTGGAATCCATTTCCATTTGAAAAACTTGGTTTTAAATCTGCACTTAAATCATATGCTCATAGAAGGCAACCTTCCTGGTTCACAACAATCAAACTTACAAGTGGGGTTGGCCATTTAAAATAAGTCTGTCCACATAAAATCATGATACCAAAAGTTTCTGTTTTCTGAAATGTTTTGAGAAAACCCTAAATGATGATGGATGCAAGGATGATATGAATGAGCTTTGAAACATGAATTTAGGGATGTTACAGCGCCTGATCAAGCGCATGCCACATATTTAAACCTGAGGCATGGGTAAGATGTCGTAAGGTGCGTTCATCGCATTTTAGGGTGCACAGAACTCACTAGCGGGAGGTGTTAGTAGCAAGTTCGAAGCTAGGATCCAGCCAAGGGATCCTTGCCGAGAACCTCAAAGATACACCAAGCGGCTCCATCTTGAGCGTGGAGGGGCATCATGTCCGGGAATTCAAGCCACCATCGCTCAAGAAAGCGCAAGGTGGATGCAACAATGAACAAGGATGGTGTGTGACCTAGGAGAAGGAGGAACCCAGTCGACAAGCAATCCGAGGAAGGACCACCACAATGAACCTCGACAAGGGAAGAATGGAGGACTTGATGGAACTCACCGCAAACACAAGCATACAAGAAATGTAAAATATCATATTAAAGGCTCATCGACATTTCATTCAAAAATAGAAAGTGTAGTACGAGCCCCGGGAAGAAGCCGGCGTTGGAAAGGGCACTGAAAGCTGTGGGTATAAGGGAAAGGGGTGAAGATCACCTTCACTTAGCTTCACGCGCAGCTACGTCATCCGTCGTTCATTGACCAGCACACGCCGACAACCTTAGGACGAGCAACCCTTGGAGCCACCATCGCTAGACGACAGGGGTAGTAGAGACGATAGCACATGGTGTCATCAAAGACCTTCACCACGAGCTAACTGTTCTCGGGGCAGCGGAACTTCAGCACATGGCTGGCCTGTAGATCACACCACGGCACGAAGACCGACCATCCTCGGCTCAGGAACATGCGGTCATCTTCATCAACCAGCATCTCCACGTCCCAGATGGGCTAGCCACCGCTCAATTCACGCAGCTCCATCTTGCGTAGGGGGCGGCCATTTATCTCATCAACCAGCAAGTTTGGTAGCTTCAGCCATCGCTCAAAGCCCAATCACAGGATAACAAGGAACTCAGAGCCGATAAGGTCATACATGAACTCCTCCTGCAATTGGGAGGGATATGGATGGATCTCGATGCCTCGAAGAACTACATGCGCGACACTCTCCATGGCCTCGAACATGCCCGTGCCCGGGAGTAGGCGAGACCCAGTCCTATGGCCCACAATGTCCCTAATACCGTCCATGACCTCGCTGGCCGCGGCGGGTGGGGGCCCCGGTGGGAAGGCACGAGTGATCTTTATCCATCCGTGCCAGTCCATGGAGGGACCTGTGGCCCCGGCAGTACCGTCGGTTGGGGAGCCTCCGGTGACGGAGGATCCACATCACCCCCAGGAAAAGGAGAGCTGTCACCAAAGTGGCAGCAACTGTTAGCACTCTCGGACGACATCTTCAACAAGCTCGCGCTAATGAAGATTGAAAAGTGTGGAGGGCGTTGGTGCGGAAACTGTGCATGAGTCCATCACCTCTCGCCCCCTCTTTATAGTTGAGCGATCTGATGGCTTGCCTTCCCGCCGCGCAGGGGTAAGAAGGTGACGCCTCCCCTCCATAATTATGGATCTTTTTTTTGCAGTGATCAAGGTAACCGCAGTCAATGCAGCCAGATAGCAGAAGTCGTGGCGGGACTTGACGCGCAAATTGCTTCAACTGCAACTTGTGTACGAGTGTGGGCGCACACAAGCTTGAAGCGGCCCGGAACGTGCCAAGTGGTCACGTCGCACGCATGTGGCAATGGTTTGGGCCCACACGCCATTGTAGGGCGAAGCCCGACAACAATGTCCATGCCATCTAGAGCGACACACATAAGGAAGGAGGCTGATCAAAAGTGTTGCCAGGCCTCGCCCGGGGGCTTCTATCGGTGCAATGGAAATGGGGGACCCTCACATTGTACCTCGGTATGTGGGAGGGGACAAACTCCCTGAAAAGCTCTCTCCCATCATGAAAATACAAGGGAGTCACCTTCTCTGAACTATGTTATTGTATCTAGAACATCTCCAGCCTTATGTAGTGCAGAGGGAGTGGAACGTTGCCCATGGCCATTCCCGCCCCCTCTCGCATGTGGAGACCCTTGAGTGAGGCCACTGTGACTTGTATATGCGTTTAACATGTAGGGAAGCTGTAGGGGTTCGTAGCATGGAAAACAAAAAATTTCTACCGCATACAAACAAACAAGCCAAGATCTATCTACTAGATTGTAGCAACGAGTCGATAGAATAACTCACCCTCGAAGATTCCAAAGTGTTCAACGAGAGCGGATTCTCGTGGCCGATGTAGTCGTACTCTTGCCGATCTCAAGATCGTGTAGACGATCCTTCCGTATTGCGTTCCGGCGCTCATGAGCTGGTCACATGTTCGGATTCGATGAAGACCTTCCTCTCCCATGTTCCAGACGTGGAGGTTGTAGCACTCTCCTCGATTCGTGAGACGACAGTGGTACCGGATAGAGGGGAGATCTCGCAGGGCTTCGCCTTAAGCCGGAGCGAGTATGGTGGACTATGAGAGAGGCCTTGGCGATCTAGGGTTTAGAGGCACCAAAGAGAGAGGGCTAGGCCGGTGGCTAGGGCAAGGGAGAGCCCAAGTCGGCGGCTAGGGTTTGCCCTAGGGAGGCAGCGGCTGCAAGAGGGGCCGGCGGCTAGGGCTAGGGTTTTAATGGGGCAAGGTGTAGGTTTAGAGGGGCAGCCCTGCCCCTCCTTTTATAGGTGAGAGGGCGCGGCCAGAGGGAGTCCTCCTCAACTCCTTGGCCTCAGTGGAGGGAGAGGAACTCCTCCCCAAGTAGGTTTCCTACTCTCCCTCCACCAAGCAAACTTGCCATTTGACTTTTCAAATTGGCATTTGAATTTTTAAACTAGGATTTGATTTATCCCTTTATTTTGCTCAGCGATGACACCTAGTACATGATGCAACCATTCCAACTTGTTATGACACATTCATGCACCCTTCCCCTGCGGAGTGCTAGACCTTCTGGAACCTTCTAGAACATTCCCGATGAAAACACCGGAACCATTCTCCAACCCCGAAACAGGACTTTCCTTATATTAATCTTATTCTCCGGATCTCCTCGTGATATCCCGGATCCCATCCGAGACTCCGAACAACATTCGGTATCTTACTCATCATTCCATAACTACTCAACAACATCGAATCCTTAAGTGTGTCTCCCTACGGTTCGTGAATTATGCGGACATGATCGAGACACTTCTCCGAACAATAACCAATAGAGGAATCTGTAAATTCATATGGTTCCCACATATTTCTACGATTACTTTGCGATCGAATGAACCAATCGAGACACTTTGCTAACATAATCTTCACAGACTTTAGCTTCGCTACCGGTGAGAAAGTCTCATCGTAGTCAACTCCTTGAATTTGTCGAAACCCTTTTGCGACAAGTCGAGCTTTATAGACAGTAACATTACCATCAGCATCTGTTTTCTTCTTGAAAATCCATTTGTTCTCGACAGCCTTCCGGCCATCCGGTAAGTCCACCAAAGTCCATACTTGGTTTTCGTACATGGATCCAATCTCGGATTTCATGGCTTCTTGCCATTTATTGGAATCTGGGCTCATCATCGCTTCCTCATATGTCTCGGGGTCATCGGTGTTGTCCACCAACATGACACTCATAACGGATCATACCAATGGAGTGGTACGAGTTCTCGTTGACCTCGAGGCTCAGAGCAACTTCAACCGAAGTTTCATGATCATCATCATTAGCTTCCTCTCTAATTGGTGCAGGCACCACAGAACTTCTTCGGTCTTTGCGCTACTCAATTTCGAGAGAAGGTTCGACAACCTCGTCGAGTTCTACTTTCCTTCCAGTCACTTCTTTCGAGAGAAATTCCTTCTCTAGAAAGGATCCATTCTTAACGAAGATTTTGCCGGATCTATGATACAAGGTATACCCAATAGTTTCCTTCGGGTATCCTATGAAGACGCATTTTTTCCGCTTTGGGTTCAAGCTTGTCCGGCTGTAACTTCTTTACATAGGCTTCGCAACCCCAAACTTTAAGGAACGACAATTTAGGTTTCATCCCAAACCATAATTCATACGGTGTCATTTTAACGGATTTAGATGGTGCCCTATTTAAAGTGAATGCGGCTGTTTCTAATGCAAACCATATCTAAGAGAGTTCGATTACGACGTTCGGACACACCATTACGCTGTGGTGTTCCCAGCGGTGTCAATTGTGAAAGTATTCTTCATTTCTTCAAATGCTCGCCAAACTCGTAACTTAGATATTCACCTCCACGATCAGAATGTAGACATTTAATCTTCTTATTACGTTGATTCTCCACCTCACTTTGAAATTCCTTAAACTTCTCGAAAGTTTCGGACTTATGTTTCATGAAATAGATATACCCATATCTACTCAAGTCACCCGTGAAGGTAAGAACATAACGATAACCACCGCGCGATGCTACACTCATTGGACCATACACATCGGTATGTATGATTTCCAATAAGTCCGTAGCTCGCTCCATCATACCAGAAAATGGAGTCTTAGTCATTTTTCCCATCAGACATGCATCGCATCTTTCAAATGATTCAAGAAGTCCATCGGAATTGAGTTTCTTCATACGCTTCACTCCAATGTGACCAAGACGATAGTGCCACATATAGGTCGAGTTGTCGCTCGATTTCAAACGTTTAGCTTCAATGTTATTAATATGTGTATTTCCACTATCGAGATTGTGGCATCCCGCAAAACCACTACTAGAAAATCGCGTTGAATTTGTGCATTGCATCGTCATCATCATGCATTGTTTGCATAAAACTATTTTCGCAACGCCCGATTTGTTTTCCGAACGCCCCATCTTAATTCAAACGCAAGTCGGTTCTCGGATTAATTATTTTGGCTATTGGTTTGCACGGCCGTTTAAAACAAATAAAATTATATTATTTTTAGTGGGGCGATCGAGCAGGCGATCGCTTAACGACCACCCCTGAGTTTTGAATCGGTCCAACCAGTCCCACCCATAATCCTAAACCTACCCATCTATCTACCCCAACCCAGCCTCCACCTCACCCTGGCCAATTGCCATGCGCCACCTCACCCTCTCCTCTCCTCCCACCCAATCAGGTGATGCCACCTCATCCCTCTCTCTCACCTCCCCTCCTCCACACCCCACACCCTCCCACCAACTGCTGGACCCCCACGCACCTGCGCACCGCCTCGCCCGGCCTCACCCCCCTGCGGCCCGCTCCGCCCACCAACACCGACGCGACACGCCCACCTGCGTCTGTTCATCTTCTCCCACAACCCGTGGCCGCCTCCCACCGCCTCGCCCCCCCTCGGCCACCTTCTCCCTTGCGTCCGGCCGCGCCCGCGGCCAGCGTCCCCTTGTCTTGCCCATCCCAGCGGCCCGCCCGCCCGCTTGCCCTTTGCTCCCTCGCCTCCGTCGCCCTCGAGTTCCCGAGCGGATTCGCCGCTCCCGGTCTTCCCGCCCGGCTCATGGCCCACCGCGTCGCCGCCCTCTCTCTCCTCAAGCGTCCCGGCTCGCCCCTCCGCCCCGCCGCTCGGCTCCGCCACCGGCCGTCTTCCTTGGCGCGCCTCCCGACCCGTCCTACCATCGCCGTCGACCTCCCGCCGCCCCATCTCCCGCCCGCGTCCTCCCCTCGCCCAGCGACCTTCCTCGCCCGCCGCCCGCCGCCCCTCGAGCCGCGGTCGCGGCGCCCCCGCCGCCCGCCCGTGCTCGACCGCCGTCTCCGCCGCTGCGCCCGGTAGCTCCCCTGGGGTCCGGTCCTGCCTCGACCTGCCGTCCTCGCGTTGTGCCGCGCGAGCCGAAGCCGTCGTGCCTCGGTTCTTGTGGTGGTACCCGTATCCGTGTTTTAGCGTGTAGTTCTTTTGCTCTCGCGGCGAGAATGTTGACCCTGGCTGTTGTTCTAAAGCGTGAACATCGCCGATGACCGTCGGCGAGACCAACCGTTCCCGTCGAACCCCCAAGATCGGCAGACGGACGCCAAGATCTTCGCACCGGAACCCGCATGATCTTCTTCTTGAACCGCCAAGATCTCCTCGATTCATGACCGTTTGAAGAGGCTGGGGCGCACAGCAGGACCAGACCCCGATTTTGGAAGTTTCGCAGCCGGTAAATAAGGGAACCAGGAGGACTTGACAAGGCGTCAGTCAACCTCCACTCGAATCCCGGGCCGCGGACCGAAGTTCTCTTCTCACAAGACAATCATCATCGGCGAAACGAAGACCACATGCGACAAAGTACTCCCTGGGGCGTCGAGTACCTCACCCGGACAAAGCACCACACGGACGACAAGTTCTTCCCGAAGCATTGCTTTCGTGCGACAAGACCTTATACCCGATCCGGCGACCCGTCGAACCACAGACCCGAGACGGACCCGAACCCGGAACCCCAAGTTCGTCGAGGCCCTCGAATGTGTGAACTCTTTCCGAAACCCTATTTGATAACATAATAACAACTTGTTGCATATTTAATCATTCATCTCGCATGCATATCTGTGGTTTGGGGGCCTTATGCCGATTCACCTTATAATTAAATATGGGGCCCATATGCGGGCAAATCTAGTCTCATATCGGCCTCATTTAAACTTGTGTAGCGAATCGGTATCTTATCTTGCCTTGTTAAAACAACATTTAATTGCGGGGTAGCTAAACAACATGAACCCTCTAATAATTGTCGGGACCCCGGTTCCACTTAATATGACCTAATTGCATCGCATCTTTGCCATGTCATTCATCATACATGCATCATACCGATCTTCTGCCGTTGTATTAAATATTGCATCCGGTGTTTCTTCTAGTGTTTTGCTTCTTCGCGGATAAGGCCGTTGAGTTGATGTGAGCTTCGCCCCGATCTTCGGTTGAACCTTCGGCAATGTTTTCAGGCGAGCATCTCCCCCTTTCTACCTATCTTACTTTTATAGTATTTACTTCCCTCATGTTGATCTATTGCTATCTGTGTTGCGATGCTCTAGTTTTCGTTCCCTGTGACATCCCTTGCAGCCATATATAGCCTTGGACACATCCTATTACCTGTTGTTTGGTATATAGTTGGGCCCGCGTGTCGTAGTCGCTTGCTCAAGTGTTTGTGTGTCGATAAGTACCACAATTGTTGGAGGATTGCCGCATGTTGACGTTGGAGATAATCATGGCTTTACTTATCGTTCACTTTAATTACTGTTTAACAACTAAAAGTGAATTAAGCAGAGGCATCGATGGGTGATAGGTAATGTTGGTTTCCGAACGCCCACTTGTGTCCCGTAGGACCCGAGTTCTTGACACCTGTTCCGAGATCGAGCGAGCTAACCACAGGTGGGGAGATATGGGCCCCCCATCGATTATTACCTGATTTCAAAGTATTGTACTGGGGGCCACAACTAGTTTGAGGATTTATTTACTATCCTGTACCTATGCCATGCTTTACTGCTTTATTTACGATTGTGTGAGGAGCACTTTGTCTTGTTAGGAAGCGGAATGTTTCATGGTATCGGTCCCGATTGGGATCTGCGTCGTTCTGACCATTATGCCAAACCCTAAGTCCGTCTCGAGACGGTGACCGTTTGCGGGTAGACTTAGTGGGTGGCCCCGACTTGCTTTAGTGCAGGAACGTCGTGACTTAGGCCCCGGCCTCTGGGTGGGTGTATGTTAGCGATCGGCAAAAGGGTGAAGTGCTGTGGATGCTTTGGTGCACCCTAGGGTTAAATCTTTTAGAAGCCGTGTCCGCGGTTATGGGCGACTTGGAGCACGATGCTTGATCATAGACAACTATAACTAAAGTTTAATGTTATAAATTGACTTGTATCCATTTTGACTAGTAATCGACTTCACTACAACGGAATGGCTAAGTAAAAGTACCAACAACTCTGGGTTTTGGGGTTGTCTCATGTTAATTGTGTCGACTAGTAAGTGTTGCCACTATAACGGAATGATTAACTAAAAAATGCCTTGCTTTATCGACGATTATCTAAACACGACTAGTAATTCTGCAACGACAACGGAATAAGTAAAGCGCCAACGTGTGAGTTCCTCGGTTGACTTCCTCGAAGGTCTCGAGAAGCGCGAGATGGGTTTGCTTGGTGATAGTCTCGGGTTGGTTCGAATAGATCTTTCTTACCCCTCTCGATAGCCACCGGTTGTATCGAGTCTCTATAGGTTATTTAGTGCATCTTGCGCTGCCGATCCACCATACCTATGTGGCGAGGACCGGCAATTCTAGCCTCTGTGTCTTGGCCTCGATCTTGGCGCTCCTTCTTTTCCTTTGCCCTTTGTCGGCACCCTTTTGTTTAAGCGGGTTTTGAGATCGGCGTCGTTAGAGGTTACCCTTCCGCTTGGCACAGGCAGGGGTTATGGGCGCCATTGGTTATTCTTCGGGCTCTTAGCCCCATTTGCATCTTGTCCGTAGTCGGACGCCCCATCGTTTTCAAGGTGATTTGGATCTTTGTATATTATATCGTATTCTTGACTCTTTGAGTTGTTGTATATATATCTCTCTGTGGGTCCCATCGAGGCTGTTGTGTAATGTTATTACTTTGCTTTCCACCCTTGCGAAAAGTGCTGGTGAGCACCTTGAATCGTTTCTATGCGGGTTTGGCGAGTTTGCTAAAACTTGCATAGGGCCGATCGAGGTGTTCTGATGGTATCGAGCTCGGCGATTGCGATACCCCACGAGTCGACTGTGGGATAACCTAGCTAACGGCGAAGTAGAGTGTCAAAACTATTTTGCCAAAATCGGTTGGATAGTTACGATTAGGTCTGATTTTACTCCTTACCCCTCTATTCTCCTCTTACCTCTCGCATTTTGAATCCACCTCTTATCTTTTCTTGAGTCCAGGAATTCTCGTGGTTGGGTTTAATCGCACCTTGAGGTTTCGCTTCCTCCTTTAGTAACGGTGTTGATACATCGATCTTCACGCTATCAGGAATCCTTGGGTGGACTTCTCGTTGTTCTTTCTTGTGCCTCGGTGGTTTCGGCGACATCATCTACGATCCGATCCGATGCGCATCACTCCTTTGTTCGAACCTAAACATCGAGATCTTCAGTCTGAATCCGAGGGTTGGTTGCATAATCTGTCTATTCGTGTACATAGTAATGCTTTGAGTGCGGGATGGAGTCGCGACCATACCACTACTCTTATCATTTGCTTTGTATATTGAATGGTGGATCGATGCAATTTTACTCCTTCCATGGAAGTTAGAGGTGGCCTTACCTTTAACCTCGTCCGTTGTTTATCCGGGGTGTTCTCTTGACGAACGGGATCAACGACCTCTTGTTAGTGGTGTCGCGAAGATCAACACGAAGCGAGAAGACGCAGATCGCCGACCTTCCTTCCGGTACCATGAGGCGGATCTCGAGGGCGAGATCCCTTGTTAGTGGTGTCGGTGTGGCATCATAAAACCACTACTAGAAAATCGCGTTGAATTTGTGCATTGCATCGTCATCATCATGCATTGTTTGCATAAAACTATTTTATAGCAACGATTTGTTTTCCGAGCCCATCTTAATTCAAACACAAGTCCGGTTCTCCGGATTAATTATTTTTTGGCCGCTATTGGTTTGCACACGGCCCGTTTAAAACAAATAAAAATTATATTATTTTTAGTGGGGGCAGTCGAACGGGCCAGATCGACCCGAACGACCACCCCCAGGTTTTTGAATCGGTCCAACCAGTCCCACCCATAATCCTAAACCTACCCATCTATCTACCCCAACCCAGCCTCCACCTCGCCTGCCAATTGCCATGCGCCACCTCACCCTCTCCTCCCACCCAATCCGGTGCTGCCACCTCATCCCTCTCTCTCTCACCTCCCCACTCCTCACACCAGCCCCACATAGTCACACACCCTCCCACCAACCGCTGCCTGGACCCCACACGCACGCACGCACGCACACGCCTCACGCCAGCCTCACCCCGCTGCCCCGCCCGGCCCACCACCACCGACGCGACACGCCCTGCCGCCTGTTCATCTTCTCCCCAGCCTGGGCCGCCTCCCACCTCGCCTCTCTGCCCCTCCGCCACCTTCTCCCGCCTTTGCGCCGCCCATGAGCAAGTCCTTTGTCCGCCTACAGCCCTTCGGCAACGCGGCCGCCCGCCGCGCACTCGCCTCCGTCGCCCGCTCGAGTTCCCGAGCCGTTCGCCGCCTCGCCGGTCTTCCCGCCCGGCTTCGCGCCCACACTGCGTCGCCGGCCTCCCTCAAGCTCGGCCGGGCCCTCCGCCCCCACCTGCCGCTCGGCTCGCCGGCTGCCTACCATCGCCGTCGACCTCGGCCACGCCCATCTCCCCGCCCGCGTCTCCATGGCCCGGCGACCTTCCTCGCTCGGCCGCCCTTGGCCCCCCTGCCGCCCGAAACGCCATGTCGCCGCGCCCCTGCTCGCCACTGCCAGCCCGCTCCCGCCGAATGAGTCGCCGCTCGACCCTGCCAGTCCTCGCTGCAGCGACGCAGAGAAGCCGTGCCTCGGTTGCTGTGGTGGTACCCGTATCCGTTTTCGCAGTTCTTTTTCTCTACGCCGATGTTGACCATGGCTGTTGTTCTAAAGCGTGAACATCGCTCGATGACCCGTCCCGGCGAGACCAACCGTTCCTCGAACCCCCAAGATCGGCGCCAAGTTCGACATCGAAGATGAGACGGACGCCAAGATCTTACGCAGAACCCGCATGATCTTCTTCTTGACCAAGATCGTCTCGACCACGACGTTTTGAAGAATGGGCTGGCGCACCGAGGACCCCGACGCCGTTTGGAAGTTCGCCACGGTAAATAAGGAGGAACCCTCAAGGACTTGACACGGAGGCGTCAAGATCGCCTCCGCGGAATCCGCGCGGACCGCAAGTTCTTCTCGTGCGACAAGATCATCGACAGGGAACCCGAAGACCACATGTGCGACAAGTACTCCCTCGAGGACGTCGAGTACCTCACCCCGGACACCGACACCCTGGACGACAAGTTCTTCCCCGGAAGCATTGACGCTCGTGCGACAAGACCTTATACCCCGATCCGACGACCCCGTCGAACCCTGGACCCCGAGACCAGACCCCGAACCCCCGGAACCCCAAGTTCGTCGAGGCCCTCGAATGTGTGAACTCTTTCCGAAACCCTATTTGATAACATAATAACAACTTGTTGCATATTTAATCATTCATCTCGCATGCATATCTGTGGTTTGGGGGCCTTATGCCGATTCACCTTATAATTAAATATGGGGCCCATATGCGGGCAAATCTAGTCTCATATCGGCCTCATTTAAACTTGTGTAGCGAATCGGTATCTTATCTTGCCTTGTTAAAACAACATTTAATTGCGGGGTAGCTAAACAACATGAACCCTCTAATAATTGTCGGGACCCCGGTTCCACTTAATATGACCTAATTGCATCGCATCTTTGCCATGTCATTCATCATACATGCATCATGCCGATCTTCTGCCGTTGTATTAAATATTGCATCCGGTGTTTCTTCTAGTGTTTTGCTTCTTCGCGGATAAGGCCGTTGAGTTGATGTGAGCTTCGCCCGATCTTGGTTGAACCTTCGGCAATGTTTTGGCGAGCATCTCCCTTTCTACCTATCTTACTTTTATAGTATTTACTTCCCTCCTGTTGATCTATTGCTATACGTATTGCGATGCTCTAGTTTTCGTTCCTGTGACATCCCTTGCGACCATATATAGCCTTGGACACGTCCTATTACATTGTTGTTTGGTATATAGTTGGGCCCGCGTCGAGTCGCTTGCTCAAGTGTTTGTGTGTCGACAAGTACCACAATTGTTGGAGGATTGCCGCATGTTGGCGTTGGAGATAATCATGGCTTTACTTATCGTTCACTTTAATTTGTTTAACAACTAAAAGTGAATTAGCAGAGGCATCGGTGGGTGATAGGTAATGTTGGTTTCGAGCCCACTTGTGTCCGTGGGACCCGAGTTCTTGACACTGTTCGAGATCGGTAGCGCTAACCACGGTGGGGAGATATGGGCCCCCATCGATTATTACACGATTTCAAAGTATTGTCTTGGGGCCACAACTAGTTTGAGGATTTATTTACTATCCTGTACCTATGCCATGCTTTACCGCTTTATTTACGATTGTGTGAGGAGCACGCACCGCTTAGGAAGCGGAATGTTTTGTGTATCGGCGGTCCCGATTGGGGATCTGCGTCGTTCTGACCATTGTCGCAAACCCTAAGTCCGTCTCGAGACCGGCCGACCGTTGCGGGTAGACTTAGTGGGGTGGCCCGCATTTGCTTTGGAGTGCAGGAGCGTCGTGACTTAGGCCCGCCGACATACCGATGGGTGTATGTTAACCGATCCGGCAAAAGGGTCGAAGTGCCTGTGGATACTTTGGTGCACCCCTGCAGGGTTAAATCTTTTCGAGAAGCCGTGTCCGCGGTTATGGACGACTTGGAGCACAGTGCTTGATCATAGACAACTATAACTAAAGTTTAATGTTATAAATTGACTTGTATCCATTTTGACTAGTAATCAGCTTCACTACAACGGAATGGCTAAGTAAAAGTACCAACAACTGCTGGGTTTTGGGGTTGTCTCATGTTAATTGTATCTGACTAGTAAGTGTTGCCACTATAACGGAATGATTAACTAAAAAAATGCCCACTGCTTACTTTATCAGTACGATTATCTAAACCTGACTAGTAATTGCTGCAACGACAACGGAATAAGTAAAACTGCCAACTGTGTGAGTTCCTCGGTTGACTTCCTCGAAGGTCTCGAGGGGGAAACGCCAGGATGGGTTTGCTTGGTGATAGTCTCGGGTTGGTTCCGAATAGATCTTTCTTACCCCTCTCTGATAGCCACCAGTTGTATCGAGTCTCTATAGGTTATTTAGTGCATGCCGCCGCTGCCGCTTCAGTCCACCATACCTATGTAGGCGAGGACCGCCGAATTCTAGCCTCGCCGTGTACTGGCCTCGATCGACGCTCCTTCTTTTCCTTTGCCCTTTGTCGGCACCCTTTTGTTTAAGCGGGTTTTGAGATCGACGCCGTTAGCGGGGTTACCCTTCCGCTTGGCACAGGGGTTATGGACGCCATTGGTTATTCTTCAGGGCTCTTAGCCCCATTTGCATCTTGTCCGTAGTCGGACGCCCCATCGTTTTCAAGGTGATTTGGATCTTTGTATATTATATCTGTATTCTTGACTCTTTGAGTCGCTGTTGTATATATCTGTTCTGTGGGTCCCATCGAGGACTGTTGTGTAATGTTATTACTTTGCTTTCCACCCGCACGAAAGTGCCTGGTGGGCACCTTCGAATCGTTTCTATGCGGGTTTGGCGAGTTTTGCTAAAACTTGCATAGGGCCGATTCTGAGGGTGTTACAGAGATTCAATAAGAATATACCATCTAGCAAAGGTGCATGTGCATAAAACATTACTCATATAAACCGAACAACCATTATTCTCGGACTTAAACAAGTAACCGTCTCGCAATAAACAAGATCCCGATATAATGTTCATGCTTAACGCAGGAACCAAATAACAATTATTTAAGTATAAAACTAATCCCGATGGTAGATGAAGAGGTAGCATGCCGACCGCGATCACATCAACCTTTGATCCATTTCCTACGCGCATCGTCACCTCGTTCTTCACTAGCTTCCGTTTATTCTCAAAGACTGTTTGAGTTACAAATATGAGCAACCGAACCAGTATCAAATACCCAGGCACTACTACGAGTACTAGTGAGATACACATCAATAACATGTATATCGGATATACATTTCTTCTTGATGTTGCCGTTCTTCAAATCCGCCAAATACTTTGGGCAATTCCGCTTCTAGTGACCTTCTCCCTTGCAGTAAAAGCACTCAGTATCAGGCTTAGGTCCAGCCTTGGTCTTCTTCATCGGTGCGGTAACTTTCTTACCACCCTTCTTGAAGTGTCCCATTTGCTTAGACTTGCCTTTCTTGAATTTGGTGGTCTTATTGACCATCAACACTTGGTGCTCTTTCTTGATCTCCACTTTTGCAGATTTTAACATGGAGAAGAGTTCTGGCAACTGCTTGTTCATGCTTTGCATATTGTAGTTCATCACAAAGTTCTTGTAACTTGGTGGTAGTGATTGGAGGACACGGTAAATCCCCAAAGCATTAGGAATCACTATACCCAAGCTTTGGAGTTTGTTTGTGTGCCCAGACATCTTAAGCACATGCTCACTGACGGAGCTGCCCTCTTCCATCTTGTAGTTAAAGAACTTTCCAGAAGCCTCATAGCTCTCAACTGCCGGGTGAGTCTCAAAAATCAATTTGAGTTCACGGACAATATCATGTGGGTCTGAGTTCTCAAACCTTTTCTGAAGCTTTGATTCCAAACCATACAAGATAGCACACTGAACTGTGGAGTACTGAGTCTTCCGAGCAAGGTAAACATTCTTTACTTCATCGGTGGCATCATCTGCAGGCGGGTCACCCAGCGGTGCATCCAGCACATAGGTCAAATTACCAGCATTGAGGACAATCCTCAAATTGCGTAACCAATCCGCGAAGTTGCTTCCATTGTTTTTCAACTTTTCTTTCTCTAGGAATGCATTAAAATTGATGGTAGGGGCCGCCATTGATATACAACATATTTGCAATAGTTTAGACTAAGTTTATGACAAATTGAGTTCTAATTAATAGTTAAATTAATCTAGGTGAACTCCCACTCAAAACAATATCCCTCACATTGTTTTAGTGATCACACGAACCAAATCCACCACATCAAAACTGATCATCACGAGAGTTGATGTAGCTTCAATGGCGAACAATCGAAATGTTCATCATATCTACTATATGATTCATGCTTTACCTTTCGGTGATCCGTGTTCCGAGACCATGTTTGTACATACTAGGCTCGTCAAGATCAAACCTTAGCTTCTGCATGAGCAAATCTGGCTTGCTCACGTTGTATACACTTGCAGAATCTAACACACCCGATCATCACGTGGTGCTTCGAAACAACAAGCTTTACAAACGGTGCTTACTAAGGATGAACACTTTAGAGCTTGAAATTTATGTGCATGAGGGATCATCTTATAATGCTACCGTCGTTAACTAAGCAATACAAGATGCATAAAGGATTAACATCACATGCAATTCATAATATGTGATATGATATGGCCTTTCTTCTTTGTTCTTCCGATCTCCATCTTCAAGCACGAACATGATCTCCATCATCACCAGCATTGCATCAAGGTCAATGACGCTTCTCCATGATTGTCGTCCACCAGCTTCAACTATTACAACTACTTTGAATAGACACGCGGGTCTTAACAGAAATTAAAGACAACCATATGGCTCACGGTTGCCAACTTATAATAAGGAACATTGCATACATCAAATATAATCACAATCATGGCCATATCACATCACAAGACACCCGCAAAACAAAGTTAGACGCCTCTAATTTCTTTGCATATTTTACGTGGTTTGGGGCTTTCAATAAGTGTCGATCTAACTTACGAACAAGAACCACAACGTTGATGTTTGAACTATCAAGTGCCCATTGTAAATTGGCTCTATACTATAATGGTAGAGACAGACACCCGCAAAGCCACTTATGCAATACAAGTTGCATGTTGAGCGTGGAGAAAGTCTCATGAACGATGTCATGTAAGGTTAGCCCGGGCCACTTCATCCCATCATACCGCAAGATGCAAAGTGCACAAGAAGCAATTGATAATAAAAGCACCACCGCCCACAATGACCATTGTGTTCTACTCGTGCAACAGATATACATATAGACACGGCTCTGATACCACTGTAGGGGTTCGTAGCATGGAAAACAAAAAAATTCTACCGCATACTGACAAACAAGCCAAGATCTATCTACTAGATTGCAGCAACGAGTCGATACAATAACTCACCCTCGAATATTCCAAAGTGTTTAACGACAGCGGATTCTTGTGGCTGATGTAGTCGTACTCTTGCCGATCTCAAGATCGTGTAGACGATCATTCCGGCGCTGCGTTCCAGCAGCGCTCCCGCAGTCGTTCACACGTTCGGTACTCGATGAATACCTTTCTCTCCCTTGTTCCAAAGAAAGCAGAGGTTGTAGCACTCTCGCGATTCCCAAAGACGACGGCGGTACCTAAGTAGAAGGGAGATCTCGCAGGGCTTCGCCTTAAGCCGGAGCGAGTATGGTGGACTATGAGAGAGGCCTTGGCGATCTAGGGTTTAGAGGCACCAAGGAGAGAGGGCTAGGCCGGCGGCTAGGGAAAGGGAGAGCCCAAGTCGGCGGCTAGGGTTTGCCCTAGGGCGGCGGCGGCTGCAAGAGGGGCCGGCGGCTAGGGCTAGGGTTTTAGTGGGGCAAGGTGTAGGTTTAGAGGGGCAGCCCTGCCCCTCCTTTTATAGGTGAGAGGGCGCGGCCAAGGGGAGGGGAGTCCCTCCCCAACTCGGCCTCCTTGGCAGGCGGTGGAGGGAGAGGAACTCCTCCCCAAGTAGGTTTCCTACTCTCCCTCCACCAAGCAAACTTGACGTTTGACTTTTCAAATTGGCGTTTGACTTTTCAAACTAGGATTTGATTTATCCCTTTATTTTGCTCAGCGATGACACCTAGTACATGATGCAACCATTCCAACTTGTTATGACACATTCATGTACCCTTCCTCCGAGTGTCGGACCTTCCGAACCTTCTAGAACATTCCGATGAAAACACCTAACCATTCTCCAACCCAAACAGACTTTCCTTATATGAATCTTATTCTCCGGACCATTCGGATCTCCTCGTGATATCCGGATCCCATCCGAGACTCAACAACATTCGTATCTTACTCATCATTCCATAACTACTCAACAACATCGAATCCTAAAGTGTGTCCCTACGGTTCGTGAATTATGCGGACATGATCGAGAAACTTAGAACAATAACCAATAGAGGAATCTGGAAATTCATATGGTTCCCACATATTTCTACGATTACTTTGCGATCGAATGAACCACTTACATACGATACCAATTTCCTTTGTCTCACGATAGTTTACTTATCCGAGGTTTTGATCGTCGATCTCTCGCATACCTAGTCCAGCCTCGTTCTTGATAAGTACTCTTTTCGCTCCGTGATATGTGATCCCCTGTGAGCCAGTCACATGCTTGCAAGCCAATTGGATGACATTCCACCGAGAGGCCCCAGAGTATATCTATCCGTCATATGGATGGACAAATCCCACTCTTGATCCATGTGTCTCAACCAATATTTTCCGAACACTCAATGCCACCTTTATAACCACCTAGTTACGGTGCGGTGTTTGATGTCATCAAAGCATCCTTCCGGTGATGGTGATATGCATGATCTCATGGTCGAAGGAATTAGGTTACTATGTATCAGAAAGCATATAGCAATTGAACTATTAAAATGACTTGATCTTTATGCTACGCTTATCTATAGGAGTATGTCCATCATACCATTCTTCTAACGATATGATCTTGTTGTTAATAACATCTCAATGTTCTTGATAGGGAAACCACAATCATTTATTAACCAACAAGCTAGTATTATAAAGAGGCTTTACTAGGGACTCTAATTTAGTTTACAAATCACACAAGTATTAATGTTTCCTTGTTAATACTGTTATAGCATGAATGTAAACATTTATCATAAACACAAAGATATAATACTAACTACATTTATTATTGCCTCTAGGGCATATCTCCAACAGAAGCAGGCTCGGGAACAGGGCCCCAAAGGGGATAAAGGCGTTGGTGGGAGCACCAATCCACTACGCCATGACGTCATCAAGGATAAGGCTCTCCCCGGGCCAGTCGCGGCCCGGAAACGCGGGTAAACAAATCCAGAGTCAATGACAACGTGCAGGGCCACATGCATGGGAGATAGGTGTTGCCCTATCCCTGCGCATGTGCAAGGAATTGATGAGGGTGCAGACGTGGAAGTCCCAACGTGACAGCATGTGCGCCGTGCTATCTCCTCGCCATCAAGTTCCGCAACGCATTGCTTGCAGCCAAGGAGTGGCCAACAGCATCGCCCACGGCCAGGAGTGGCCATCAGCACCACCCGCCTGCCGTTGTGTCGTCTGGCATGGCTGGAGTGGATCCTTGGAACGATAGGAAGGCGCATGCACGCCGGCCACCGTGGTACCCCTTGAGATATAAAAGGAGGGCCTTGGTCATAGTAGAGAGGAGGGGATTTTTGGAGAAGGAACCTTTAGAGAGAGGTTGGGAAGAAGGGTTTTTGGTAGAGAGTAAAAGGAGTGGTTTCTCTGGAGAGTAAGTGAGCTTTATGTAGGAACAGTTAGAGAGAGAGAGTAAGCACTAAGGATCTCTTGTAAAGATAGAGACAGTAAGAAAGAGGAAGCCCGGGAATTGTAAAAGCTAGCTAAAAGCGACTCCCCAACACTAGATTATTCATCTCTTTGTACATCCATCCATTAGATAATCCACCAAAGTAGGACGTATGATTGTTAGCCAAAGGGCATCCCGAACCTGGGTAAAAAACATCGGGTGTGTTGTGTTTGATCTGTGCATAAGCTAAGGTCATATCGCCTTAGTGCCCACCACCGAACAACTAGGGGATGTGCGGCATTCCCGGTGTCCCTGTACCGACACGGAGACCCACTCCTGTGGGTATATTTGTGGGTCCAACTAGTCAACGACTCAGCTAACTCGTTTGCATCTACTATCATAAAAAAGTCATGGACACATCTTAATATCGATGAATACAAATATTTTTTTATCGATAAGCTACACGATTATCGTACAAGGCAACCAAGCCATAATACGCTGGCACTAGTTAGTACAACGTGTTTGATCATTCGCCTAGATTTAATGGTGTTTTCCATGGACGAAACAACATGGGAGTGCCTCGTTGTCCAAGCACGGCATAACAAAATGTCGCTCTTGTGTACCACTCACCACTGCATTAATATGTGTCGGTATCGATCTTGTCATGGCCTATGTTTGACCACCGCCACAAATTGGTGCCATGAATGATCATTCACCGGGTAGATAGCTTTTGTAGATATTGTTTGCTCGTGCTTCCCAAAAAAGTGCCGCTTGTGGGGGTATTTTTGTATTTTAAGAAGATTCAAAGTTCAGCGTGCCTAAAAAATTATGCAAGTTGTATGCCAAAATTTATCCATATGCCTAAAAAATCATACATTATGAATTCTATTAATTTATAGTGTTTAATATTACCATACAATGTGTGACTATCAAGGAGATGAAATCACGAAGACTTCCTAGAATCTAATCCAGGGTTCCGTCTCCCTCGCCGGCGAAGTCGCCGGTCCGTTCCGCCACCGGTGGCCTTTTAGCCTTAGAGTCATGGCGGACCACGATCTCTCGTCGGCGAGAGGGTTTCCGTTCTTTGTTTAGCTTATTCAGTGTCTTCTTGGTATTATGAGGCGACACTTACATCCTAATATTAGAATAAGGTCCTCTCTGCCCATTCTTGCTTTGGTGGTGTGTCAAACGCCAATGGAGGACATGTGGAGTCATGTGTCTGGCGAATCTTCTAGGATGGTCGGTTTTCGTGTTTGTTGGTGTGGTTTTTGTCGGTCTCTTCTGATCTAAGATTGTCTCCATTACACATGGTTGCTTCTCTTATGCACTAGTCCTTTCAGGCCATAGCACGACGACTTCTCGTCTATCTACTACAACGAGCTATATTGCGTCAAACTTTTCCCGGTTCCAGTGATGGAGAAGCGAGGACATTGGCGCGCTTTCTGCTCACGCTGGCATCTCTAGTCGTCGCTAAGTGATCCAAGGACCTATTTGTAACTTTTATTACTTTTGCACTACTATTGATGATTATTAATATATCGGTAAAATTTTCAAAAAAAAATATTATCATATAATGGAAGAGAACTCCTAAGAGATGATACTGTTTTTGTCCAGTCAGACGTGTTAAATTTGTCATCATCACGAAATAATCAAACAACTGTTCTTCCATTGTAGATTCACGCGTTTTACATGGTCAGTCATCCAAGTAACTTCTAACTTATATCCACGATGGAACGTTGCAAATAAATTTGGCAACTGATTACATGATATTGATCACAAGTTTAGAATTCTTATTCGATGGGAGCATTTTGGCATTATTTGGTCTCTTTGAATATATAGAATGATAAGTTATTTAATGATAAAAAATGCTTCTCTTATGCAGATTATCTACATGTGTACCAATTTGCTTCATTTATGATCGTCTCTACAAAGTGTGGAAAAACAAGACCCGTTTACGAAGATGTCTACAAAGTTAGAGGAAATGGCATGGTATTTTTATCCAACATGGATGGAAGTGTGACCTGCACATTGGTCCTCCATCACTATAGACGTTTTACAGTTTAATGATTACATGTATTTATCCATCTTTCATTTGTCTTGAACATGAGTTGTTTTGTTTATCTTAATTATGTAGGGATTTTGCTATCAGCTAGAGACTATAGAGACCTAAAAACCCCAAGATCAAGCACATTCAAAATTGGGTTGTTTTCTATCTATTGAATCAACTTCATGGTCAGTCCAGTTTTGGCCGCAATTTCTGCCACAACCTCTTTGAATGCTTGGTCACTAGGAAACATGTGAGGCTTTGCATTATCATGTTGGATTAGAATTGTCTGTCCAACATCTTCTGCAAATCATCTACGATACCAGGAAATACCTTCTCACTTAGGAACTCCCTCATCATATTCCCATTGACTTTGATTAACTTTATCTCCAATGTACCTTTTGGTCTATTGTCACTTCTTATTGTTGCTGGTATTTTATTTATGAATGGCGAGATACCTATTTTCCTTAAAAATGTGACATTTCCTACACTATCAAACCTTGTTATAGCAACAACAGTTAGGAACATCACTTTTACAATGCAATTTTTGTTGTGAATAGTTCTTATAAGGAAATCTTCCTCTGGAAGCAGGTAATAATTCCTATCTTTCTTGGTCATGTAGAACCGTTTTCATTAGTATGCACCATATTTGTGCATATTGGTGAATTTTGGGGTTGCATCTCCTCTAGTTCTTTCATTAATCATTGAGATGCAAAATTTTAGCCTCTCCTTATTCTTTTCTTGTAGAGTTGGATTCAAAGAATTTGATTGCCTCATCAAGTGATTCATTTTTAATCTTGTGTACAATGTAGTCGGGCTTACTCCCAATTACCAAGTGATGCATCTGAAATTCAGCCCTAAACTTTGTAGTTTATTGTGTTAAAAATCCATATTATTTTACAACTTTTATTATATTTATTGGGGCTGGCCTACTAATAGTTGCAAAAGTGCAAAATTTCTTGGTTTACACTTTGTTGTGTAGGAATTGCACAAATATGGAAGGAGATCGATCATTATGGTGAAATTCAATGTCTCCTAAAATTTGCCCCTGCAGAACAGATTTCTAAGATTGCACATAAAGACCTTGAATATGCCGTCAAACAGAAAAGGTTAAAATATGAAAGTTGTTGGAAATTAACTGATAATATCAACCAATATAAAATTTGATCCAAATGGACTCTGGGAACGATCTCAAGACCCCGACTACTGCAGGGTACAGAAGCAAATTTGGGATTCCAAAATTTTGTAACGTGCTTGTCTCAAACTCTTTCCATACTTGATGGACAATACAAGACTTTATGAACTCATAAAGGATAGACGCGAATCCTAGGAATATTCTATAGGTGCCCAAGAGCCCTTGGATCAAAGTAGCATTCAACCCATGGCCTAGATTGGATCTCGACCTCTATATATTAAGAGGAAAGCCCTACTTTTGGAGGCGACCATCATAAGCCACGAATTTTCCACCCCTCGGATCCCATCTACAAGGAGGATGGCTTCTCAACAGAACCTTGAAGGTCCAAGAAAGAAGGGATCAAGGGCCGCTGCCCCCAAGGACAGCTGCCGCCCATAGGAGGTCGTCGGTGTCTTCCTACCGCCTGTGCCACATCTCCTCATGTGGCCGCCTCTCCTCCTCGGGGAGGCACTCTTCCATCACCATCTACAACACCTATCCATCACCTCCCTACTATAATCTCTTGACAAACATAATGTATGATGCAATTTATTATTTTACCATGATCTATTATTTCTTTATATCTTTGTTTGAGTAGTGATTTGTTGATGGCAATTGTGGAATAGTTCGTTGTTGGTTGCATACAATTATGTTATTTTCTATGATGGTCTTATGTACTTATATATATGAGTGCATACATATGTTGGGAAATTCATAAGGTTGTCACCGTTGCATGTTGCTAGGAGGAGGGATGGCCGGAGATTGATAGAAACTGTGTCACAAGTCTTAAATATGCATGCTATGTAAATTCATGGTTAACTATCGAGGGTTAATCTATGGGGACCTTGAAACTTATACAGGTGGTTGGACTTTATGTCTTAATAACTCCCTTGCTTGCTAGGAAATGGCCTTGGAATCGATCACTAGGGATGTAATTGCATAGTAACATGGTTGTACCTATTTATGGCTCCTCTTTAGAATAAACAATAAAGACTATCCATGTGCTTCACTAATTGTGACAAACAAATGAATGAATAACAATTCATCAGAACACTTGCTCCCTTGAGTAACTTGCTTTTACTTTTACTTGTTGTTACTTTTACTTGTTTTTTACTTTACTTGCAATAGCTTTACTTTGTGTATTACTTTTAGCACTTTATAGTTTTCTAGTTAGAAATAAAAATTACCTTACATATTGTACTTCATTTCTTTGCACGAAAGGCCATATAAGTGGGTTATATGGCTTTAGAGAATAAATAGTTTACCTTCAGGTCCTCATGGGTTCGACACTCATATACTTATCAAATTGTGCTAGAGTGATTCCCTGCTCTTGGAGATTATCACCAAGCGAGGGATTTCATTGATGATATCTTGTTTAGTGGGATGGTGGAGAAAATGAATAGATAAATATTTCCTGATTCTACACCTTCGTTTCCTCTTTTTTAAAACATTGACCTCTAACCCCTCGGCAATCTATCACATAGCCATTTTCCATATTATTTGTGCAATTTGGAAAACTACCTTGAAAATGCAACTATTTATTTTTATCATTCCCTTTTTATGGAAATATGCTATAGAGGCAATAATAAATGTATTATTATTCATATTTCTTCATAATTAAGTTTATTTTTCTATCCTATAATTGTATTAGTTCCAAATAATGTGTATTTGGAAGAAAAATCTAATATATGTGTGGGATGATAAATAACACACAAAGATATGCCTAGTCATGGCACTGAGACTAGTAGTATGTCAACGATAGTTTCAGTTTCCTAACTATGGGCAAAGTGACAATGTGATTGTAGTGTTGCCAATGAAATATTAATGGCAACAATCGTGTCCACTTTTAGTTGGGACTCCAAATGCAGAGTGTTGTAGCAAGCTTATTTTCCCCACAAGGGTGACTCGAGGGTTTATATCGAACTCTCGGGGAATTGGTTGTGGAAGTTTTATTCGTCTTCACCTCTTCAAGCAACTTGTAAAGTAAAATAATTTGCCTTTTGTCCCCAACTCCACCAAGTGGTTGTCAAGCATAAGGTTTCATTTTAGTAATATGAAATATAATATAAAGTAAACTAAAATAAATAAAGTAAAGTAATGCAAACTAGATGATATGGAAGATAGTAAAGTTATTTTTGGGTTTTCATGAGTGATTGCAAGTACGGAAAGTATTTTTGTATTTTCAAAATAATAAATTGCAGAAAATATAAAAGGTAGTAGTTGCAACGGAAAGGTGTTTCTTATGATTAAAATTGGACCGTGGTTCATGGGTTCACTTGTCTACTCTCTTTTTAAGTTGTAGTGATCATAAAACAATTCATCAATGATAAATATTCATGGAACTTATATATGTGTATGATAAGCATTCATATGGTCATCATGTTCTAACATAGAGATGAAACACATCTCTCTTATACTCCTCAAGAAAGGGAAACTCCATGCAATCCTTAATTAAGAACAAATCAGAGTATATCTTTAAGTAATATAACATGATGTTTGAAATACAAATATGCTAGCTTGATATAACAAGATTATCTCATTGTCACATGATAATTATTGCACATGATTTCACTTTATCCCTAGCGAGGCAGCAAAAGATAGGTAAAAACCAAAGTAGTTCTTGGATATTGTTGTCAAAATTCAATCACTACCACCATGCTACTCCATCTAATACACACTTCTCCCCATACAAGTTCTTGCATATAAGTTGGATCAAAACAAGCAATTAATAAAGGGGTACATGATACACATCTACCAATACATATTACACAAAATAGGTTCTAATCTCATATATCAAATCATAGAATAAACGATCCACCACATAGGAATTACATATATGACCATAATCATGTTGGGCAGCTCATATGGTACTAGATCTATGAAGAATAGGAGACAAATAGATCAATATAATGCCACAAACCCATAGTCCGGAGGTGGACTACTCCCTCTTCATCATGGTGACAATGCTGGAGATGTTGGAGAGGGTGGAGATCCCCACATAGGCGGCTCCAATGGAGTTTCCCCCTCTAATATTTGCTGGATCTGACTCTATTTGGTGGTGTTTTCATTTATGGTGTGCTTTGTCCCGAGGACTCCCCAGAGGATCCTTATATAGGGGTTTTTAGGTCAAGAGAACTCTGTGGGCAAAAGAATCAAGGCGATAGGATGGCCGAGGAGGAAAAGAGGGTAGGTGGCACTCCCACCTGGGCTGGGCACGCTACCCAGTCTCTTTTGGGCCTCCCGGCCCTCCAGGCGAGGTTCTTGCACTCCATATGCATCTCGTGGATAAATATTGACATCCCCAAAAGCTCAGGTCCATTTGACTTTGTATAGGTTCTAAAACATCAAAAACATTGAAAACAAGGTTTTTTTACCCTGCCGGGTTATATCCAAAATAAAGGGGATCATTGGTAAATCCCCAAAAATCAATGTAAAACATGGATATAACATTATATATGATTTAAATATGAGGATAAACATGTTAACAAACTACAAATTTCATGTATGCAATTTACATGCATCAACATCCCCAAGCTTAACATATGCTCGTCCTCGAGCATGAAGGTGATAAAAATAAACATGAACTTTGGGGTTTGTCTCTTTTGCTTATTTCATTATCATGTAAACTTCATAGGTTCAAATCCTTCCAATGAAACATAATATGCAAGTGTACTATCAATTTGTATCTTTTACACATCTATAAACATGTTAAACAATAAGTAATGGTGTGATAAAACAAATGAGGGACAAAACAAACCTTCAAGCACACTTTGATGAACCTATAGAATAAGAGACTCTTTCATATAATTGGCAATGGTGTTTAATGCCTCTACTTTTATTTTTGGGCTACTTCTTAATTTAATGCCCGACTATAAGACTCACTTCTTAGTTTCATGTCTTCACTTGAGATGTGTTGTATCTAGTACCAAAAGTAAGCATGGAATACATATTTTAGTCCTCCATAAAGAATGTAAAATAAAATTTTGATCTTTGTAGTTCATGTCAAGAATACTAATAAGGATGGGGTTCCAAGTATCTTTTATTTCAAAGCTTCATATGGTTTATGTGTTAAACATCTTACAAGTTGATTGTCTCATGCATCGTACCTATGACCTTGCACTCCTCATGCTACTCAACTTAGGCCTATCATTGTAGGATACATATTTATCTTTGACACCGCATCACTGAAGTACCTCTTGCTCTATGTGTAGTTATATGCCCCTTATGTTTCTTTAACATCGGAGTTAATATAATTCCGTGGTCATGTTCATGGGGGGGAGGGAATATCTCTACTCCAGAAGAATAAGAAAAACATACATATGATCATCTCAACAAGGATCATCATGTTGTTAGTTTCCACCATTTCCACCATGAGTGTCGCAAGGCACATGGATTTGACTAGCGGTTCAGGAGCGTTTTCTCTAAACATGCCTACTCTAGTATGCACACTTTATTTCACATTGATGCAATCCATTAGCAGAACTAACATGATTTTATCAACACTCAACATTTAAAGCTTGTGCCATGATAGCATATTTTGGCCAACAACAACTTATAAGATGTAAAGCACATAAAGTTCCATAGTGGTATCACCCCAAACCTTACTTTATTATGAGCTTTAAAATACATGAAAAAGATGTTTTAAGAATGTTTGGAGGATTAGCATACATATTGTACTTGGAAGTAGCTTTTTCAACAAATAGGTGGATATGCCTAGTCTAGTTTAAGGGGTTTGGAACAAGTATTAGCTTGTATAGAGAAGGCTTAGCAAAGGGGGGTCTAAAGAGTGTGCCATCTAGTTCATAATGCCAACATTTATTTTCCCACCTTTCTCCTTATGGTTGAACATAAATATACATAAAGAAAGGATACAAATTAATAGGCACAAGCAAATCATACTTCATATAAAGTACTTGAGCTTAAAAACTAGAAACAACATGAATTTCAGCCTTTTGCTTTTATCTCCCCTTTTCTTTTATTTCAAGGAATTATTATTCAGTTTTAATCTCATCATGGCAAAGTTTCTTTTCATTATATTAATCATAAACATGCATAATGATTCATTATGGTGGTCCTTTTATTGCAAACAAAAGTAAAATAAACAAAACAAAAGCTCCAAGTTTCTATGATAGTTTTATGCTGCTCGAAAAACAAAGTTTAGAGGTTTGCAAACCGAGAGTTTAATAAGTCTAGTGGGGTTCCTTGGTAATCCCCAAGATTATGGCTTTCAACATACTTGGATTTCTCTTAGTGTGATGTTCCTCTATTCACTGTCAAAAAACTTCAACACAAAACTTTTTCTCCCATCTCTTTTGAGTGGTGACATTAGTGGCACAAAAGCATAATAGTTGCTGCATATATATCAAAGACAAAATTCTTTCTAAATGTTCCAACAAGCACATAATGTTTCTACATATCCCTATCATATAATATGACTCATAACAATCATTTTAGGATACTTGGGAATGGTTCAACAAAACATGGCAAAATTTGTCTAGATTTTCAGCAGTAGAAAAACAAAACAAATCGCCCGCTTAAGCATGTCAGGAATTTGAGCCAATTTTTTTGCATACAGAGGATGGAAAGTTTTAAATTCTATGTGAATTTGAGCACAATTGGATTTACAAAAAATGTTAGAAAATTCTTGCACTAAATACTGATCTATAGAAAATTGTTACTCCATATGTTTAACAACTTTATAACATCCAAAATGGGTTCCACTTGGTACTTTATTAAAAATTACAGTAATAAAACCAAAACAAAACTCTCTTGCTACATCAAGAGTTCAAAGCAATAATACAAAAGAAAATAACCGGGTTGCCTCATGCAAAGTGCTTTTTTATAGCCATATAGCTAGGCTTTACTTACTTGGTTTAAGTGATATGGAATTCATGGGATAGCTTGTGTTTCTTGCTACCTCCTTCTTCCTTGGAAAGTGTTCCATACATTTATTATGAGGAAACTGAGACTTCACATTTTCGTATTTTGTATCAATGATTGCACCTGTGGTTCTCAAGAAAGGTTTACCAAGTATTATAGGACTTGAGTTATTGCTCCCCTTGTGATGGTAATGGAGTTCATACCTATGACAATAAAATCAATAGGTACAAATGTCATATGTAATTCAACCATGATATCTTTAACTTTTCCTAAAGCATTTTTTGTTGAATTATCAGCAAGTAAAAGATCTATAGAGCATTTTTCCATGGGTTTCAAATCAAGTAAATCATATAGATCTTTGGATAAAACTAAGACACTAGATACTAAATCTAGAATAGCATGATGTGTCTATTTTCCAATAGTGATTAATATCTTGGGGAGCCAAACATCCGCAAGAATAGGTGGTATCATAGATTCATTATTATATCTTTCAATTTTTTTATAAAATAATTTGCTAGGTAGGAACCAAATCCTGCTTGATGACCACTAAAATATGGATCATTAGCAAACTTTTGCAATAAGTTAATGAGTTCATGCAAGCTACATTTATCAAGATTAGGTATAGGTTCTTTTGTTTCACTTATCATTTTGACTTCTTCAACTTGTTCATCATTTGTTACTTCTTTTTCATTATCAATCATAGTAGTTTCTTTATCATATTTTAATGGTTCTTCTACCACTTGGATTTTGAGTTGTGATAAATATTGGTCCAAGAAAATCAGTATAATTCATTAATTCATTGTAAGTTTCTTCCAAAGATGGTGTACTAGTTGTGATGGTAATGGAGTTCATACCTATGGCTGGTGGTCCTTGTGGTTTTCCTACAAACATGCTTAACAAGGTTGCTTGATTATCAACAAGTTTTGATAGAGCTTTGTCCAAACTAGCCACTTGGTTTTGTAAACCTTTAATATCAGAACTTATGGATGAAAGTGACTTATGAAGTTCTTCTATCATGGTGGCGTGGTGAGCTACTTATTCACCAAGATTTTTATTAGGATCTTGTTGTTTCTCCAAGTTCTCATTAGCTTGTGGAATGATGGCAAGTTTCCATTTATTTTCATTAGAATTAGGATACGTAATAAAAGGAAGACTACCATAGTTGTTTGGAGCATAAGGTGGCCTAGTATATGAGTTGTTCCCATATACATAACTACCAAAGTTTCCTATGTAGTTGACATTACATTTTGATTGGTGTTTGTTACCAATTCTTGTAGAGGAACATTATCGGTATTTTGCTTAGATATGTTGGCAAATATAGCATCAAGTTTACTTCCTGTGGAGTCTAGTTCTTCAATGGAGTTAACTTTCCTAGATATATTTTGTGCTCTTTCAGTATGCCATTGACTATGTTTGTGGAGCATGCTTTCTAGGATAGTTTTAGCTTCAGACGCAGTTTTACTCATAAATGCACCCCCCGTAGTGGAATCTAGAATGCTTATTGACATGATATTTAAGCCATTATAAAAAGAATGCAATATTTTCCATTCATTTACTCCATGTGATGGGAAAGATATAAGAATGTTTTTAACTCTCTCCCAAGATATTGCTACATGTTCATTATCATTTTGTATAAATGATAGGATACTATTTATGTTTTTTAGAATCTTAACAGGTGGGTAGTATTTCTTAATGAAAGCTTCTTTTAAGTCATCCCAAGAGTTTATACTAGCAGTGGGAAGTGATAATAACCATTCTTTATCTCTACCTCTTAGTGAAAATGGGAATAGTTTAAGTTTGACAATGTCATTTTCCTCATTTTTAAACTTTTGCATATCACAAATTTGATAAAAATCATGCAAATGCATAGAGGCATCCTCACTAGTACTCCCCCAAAATTGGTCTTTAGTTATAAGGTTTAAAAGGCCAGGACTTCAAAACTTTCAACAGTAATTTCAGGAGTGGTGATAGGTATAGCTATGAATTGATCATTATTAGTGTTTGTGTAGTCACAAAGTTTTGTTCCTCTTTCTCCCATGTTTGCAAATAAAAAGTTGATACTAATTTTTATGTGTTTTTTTGTTTTAAGGAAAACTTAAAAAGACTAAAAAGACAAAGTAAAAATACTTTAAAAATCTAAAAGGAGAATAAAAATCTCACACTGGTGCAACCTCCCCAAGCATGGGTTGTTGCACAAGTTGATGAAGATGACGGCGCCAGAAAATACTTGCAAGTTCCATGGTAACTACCTTGCTCTTCAAACTTGGTAAGGATGCAGTTGAGAGGTAACTTCGCCAATTCTCGGCAATGGTGCCAGAAAATACTTCTTGATGGCAACAAGTGTGGCTACTTTTTGTTGGGACTCCAAGTGCAGAGTGTTGTAGCAAGCTTCTTTCCCCAGAAGGGTGACTCGAGGGTTTATATCAAAATCTCGGGGAATTGGTTGTGGAAGTTTTATTCATCTTCTCCTCTTCAACCAACCTGTAAAGTAAAATAATTTGTCTTGTGTCCCCAACTCCACCAAGTGGTTGTCAAGCACAAGGTTTCGTATTAGTAATATGAAATATATTATAAAGTAAACTGAAATAAATAAAGTATTGTAATGCAAACTAGATGATATGGAAGGTAGTAAAGTTGTTTTTGGGGTTTTATGAGTGATTGCAAGTAGGGAAAGTATTTTTGAATTTTCTAAATAATAAATTGCAGAAAATATAATAGGTAGTAATTGTAATGGAAAGGAGTTTCTTATGATCAAAATTGGATCGGGGTTCATGGGTTCACTTGTCCACTCTCTTTTTAAGTTGTAGTGATCATAAAACAATTCATCAATGATAAATATTCATTTAACTTCTATATGTGTCTGATAAGAATTCATATGGGCATCACGTTCTAACATATATATGTAACACATCTCTCTTATACTCCTCAAGAAAGGGAAACTCCATGCGAGTATAGCTTTAAGTAATATAACATGATGTTTGAAATACAAATATGCTGCCTTAATCTAACAAGATTATCTCACTGTCACATGATAATTATAGCACATGATTTCACTTTATCCCTAGTGAGGCAGCAAAATATAGGTAAAACCGAAATAGATCTTGAATATTATTGTCACAATTCAATCACTACCACCATGCTACTACATCTAATACACACTTCTCCCCATACAAGTTCTTGCATACAAGTTGGATCAAAACAACCAATTAAGAATGGGGTACATGATATGCATCTACCAATACATCTTACACAAAATAGGTTCCAATCTCATATATCAAATCATAAAACAAAGATCCAACACATATGAATTACATATATATGACCATAACCATGTTGGGCAGCTCATATGGTTCTAGATCTATAAAGAACAAGAGATAAATAGATCAAGCTACTACCACAAACCCATAGTTCAGAGGTGGACTACTCCCTCTTCATCATGCTGACGATGCTGGAGATGTTTGAGAGGGTGTATATCCCCCCAGAGGCGGCTTCAGCGAAGTTTCCCGTTCCAATCTTTGCTGGATCTAACTCTGTTTGGTCTTGTTTTCATTTCTGGTGTGCTCTGTCTTGAGGACTACCCGAGGGATCCTTATATAGGGGTTTTTAGGTCAAGAGATCTCTGTGGGCGAAAGAATCAAGGCGATCGGATGGCCGAGGAGGAAAAAAGGGTAGGTGGTGCGCCCACCTGGGTTGGGCACGCCAGCCAGTCTCTTTTGGGCCTCCTGGACCTCCCGGTGAGGTTCTTGTGCTCTAGATGCTTGTCGTGGATAAATATTGACATCCCCAAAATCTCGGGTCCATCTGACTTCATATAGGTCCTGAAACATTAAAAACATTGAAAACATGGTTTTTCTGCCCTTCCGGGTTATAGCCAAAATAAAGGGGGTCATTGGTAAATCCCCAAAAATCAATGTAAAACATGGATATAACATTATATATGATGCAAATATGTGGATAAACATGTTAATAAACTACAAAGTTCATGTATGCATTTTACATGCATCACATATATGATCAGAGTTGTTGGAGAATAACAACGATGGATAAACCCAAACATGAGATACCGTAAAACGCATCGTCAATATAGTTATCAGTTTAATCTCACAAGAAATTGTATTTCCTTCAATGGAAATCGTTAGACCAAGAGACACATATGAACTTGCGTACAATATGGACGTGGAAAGATTCTCTAAATGTTGCTCTTAACGGATTAATTATAAAGTTGATGCTTGTTCATACCGGATGGTTCACCAATCATTCACATGGTGTGCTTGTGGGAATTGATACTCCTAACGATAGAGAGATACACTTTAGGCCCGCTCATGTATTGTGATTTTCGTCATCATTTGGCTATACACGTGATCAAGTTGTTAAACACAAGAACATCGATAGTATAGGATTAATAAAGAGTACATGCCAGAAAACGAGAATAACCTAGTGTTCTATCTTGGGCAATGTAAAGTATTGAAGAGTCAATATGATATGTATCAGACTCAATACTACGGTTCACATGATAAATAATTTCGTGTTATTTGCGGGAATTGCTACTTGTATAAAGACACTGATAGTAATGATCAAAAGTGATCTCTCTTAAGTCAGTTGCAAGGATTCAGCAATCATCAAAAATAGTCGTCAAATACATGGCAGAATATCCATCCTCTCTTGCACTATTAATCACCTGAATGATAATTATGTTGCAACCGAGAAAATGAGCCATGCTCAAACCCTCTCTTAGTGCATAAGCTTATGCCATGAATGTGTCCACCACAAAATGCCATAAAAACCTTGCAATAACTCCCATACCCCCTCTTTCTTGATCAATATCATATGCTGCATCAACATTTTATTCAATTATACCTTCTGGTGGCCTGGTCCACGCTTTTTTTATCCTCTCAATGTTTTTCCCTATTCTCCAGTAATTAGCTGCAATCCCTTGTGGCTGCCACCCCCTTCCCAGCCTCTTCCTTGGTGGCGGAGTTGAGCATCTCGTTCACCGCTTCAGCAGCAGCTTCACGAGCCACCTCCCGCATCGCCGCCTAATAAACAATGTAATTGTAGTTAGACTAATCCTAGTCGTACATGGTTTGGAGTCTATAACCAAACCATACCCTAACTTGTAGTGTACCATGTCTTCCTAATATAAATACATACCCATCCGGCCAGGTTATGCCGTGCGCTCCAAACACAATATTTCCTACACTAGTTTTCATGGTATCAGAGCCAGCAGCTCTCTAAACCTAGATCCAATCTAGCTTCCGCTTCTGCTCCGGCCATGGCGACCAACTCCCCGGCGAGTAGCGCTATCTCAAGAGCCAAGTCCTCCTCATCCTTCTCCTCCCTGAGCAGCGGATCGTCTGCCAGCGTTGTTGCTCCGATGACGTCGATCATACCTGCTACCCCGACAACATTGGACAACAAGATCTCCATCAAGCTGACCGCCGACAACTTCCTGTACTGGCGTGCACAGATTGTTCCAATCCTTCGGAGCAACCGTCTTCATGGCTTTGTCGACGGATCCCTGCCTTGCCCACCGGAGGAGATACCCAATCTGGACGCTAGCAAGACAGGAGCTACCCCTATCATACCCAATCCGCAGTTTGCGGCTTGGCATCAACAGGATCAGGCGATATTGTCCGCGATTGTTTGTTCTCTGTCTGAATCTGTGATCGGCATGGTCATGTCGGCGTGCACCTCTCATGATGTGTGGGAGATTCTCAAATCAAGCTTTGCCTCTTAGACTATAGCGCGTGCCTCTCAGATCCGCGACGCACTCTCAGAAGTTCGGAAGCTCGACACCACCATCTCAGTTTACTACAACAAGGTGAAGGCAATGTCAGATACCTTGTCATCCATCGGACAGCCGCTCCGTCCCGACGAGTTCAGCACCTACCTCTTCAAGGGTCTTGATCAGGATTATGACTCGCTCGTTGGTCTGGTTGGGGCACGGGAAATCTCTGATCCTATGCCGATCCAGGACATATATGGTCAAATCCTTGCTACCGAGCAGCACGTCGAAAGCAGGCGCACGTAACTCCGCTCGAATGTTCATCTGGCAAACTTCTCTGGTCATCCCGGTGGCAGCAACGATGGTCGCCCTCAGTACCAGTAGGCGCCCTCTTAGTACCAGGAGGCACCGCGTCCTGAATAGCAGGCTAACAACTACAAGCCTCATAATGATCAGCGTTCTGGTGTCCAGCCGCAATCTAGCGGCGGTTCACATCCAATCTGTCAAATTTGCAATAAAGTCGAACATGTTACATCGTACTGCTTCAAAAGGTTTCAGAAAAATTTCCTTGGCATGGACAATGATGGGCGATACATGCATAGGCAAATCGCTGCGTTCTCGACGACCACAACCACTGCTCCCTCGGGCTTCACTCCTTCCTACCCGGTTGATCCAACCTGATACGCTGACATAGCCGCGACTGATCACCTCACGAACGGCCTCAACAACATCACCATGAAGCTACCATACCAGGGAAAGGATCACGTCCAAACTGCAAACAGAGGAGGTATGCATATTACTCATATTGGTCATTCCACCCTTTCTACTTCTTCACAACCTTTACACTTGAAAAACATACTCCTTGTTCCCTCAGTCAAACGTAATCTCCTTTCTGTTAGAAGACTTGCATATGATAATAACATTTTCTTTCAATTTCACCCTTGGTATTTTCTTATTAAGGATCGCAACACCCAGGTGGTTGTTCTTAGAGGAGGATGTCGTGGTGGTCTCTACAACCTAGATGTCAACTCTATCAAGCAAGTCTTTAGCAGCGTCAAAGTGTTGCGTGAATAGTGGCATTCACGCTTAGGTCATCCAGCCATACCCATAGTCCAACATATTCTTCATCGCCATTAGTTACCTTATGTGTCATTCAATAATAAGTCTGTAATTTGTGATGTTTGTTAACAAGGCAAAAGTCATCAGCTACATTTCTCGTTGTCTACTCGTGTTACTACTGCACCCTTAGATATTGTTTATTCTGATGTTTGGGGTCCTGCCCAAATTTCTGTTAGTGGACATGAATATTATATGAGCTTTATTGATGCATATAGTCGTTTTACATGGCTTTATCTTCTTAAATGGAAATCTGATGTTTTTCAAGTTTTCCTTCAGTTTCAACAACATGTTGAACGTCTTCTAAATAGAAAAATCCTTCATGTTCAAACAGATTGGGGTGGTGAATATCATAGGCTTAACAAAAAAAATTTCTGATATTGGTGTTTCTCATCGTGTTTTGTTCCCACGCACTCATTAACAAAACGGTATAGCCGAGCGTAAACATCATCATATAGTGGAAACTGTCCTAATTCTCCTTGCTCATGCCTCTGTTCCTTATCGTTTCTGGAGTGATGCATTTTCCACCGCTTGTTTTCTCATTAATTGTCTTCCTAGTCGTGTTATTGAGATGCAAACTCCTCTTGAAAGGTTGCTTGGAGAAACTCTCGATTATACTTTCTTTAAAGTGTTCGGGTGTGCTTGATGGCCACATTTTTGTCCTTACAACAAGCGCAAGCTTGAATTTCGCTCAAAGCAATGTGTTTTTCTGGGTTATAGCTCGGTTCATAAAGGCTACAAGTGTCTTCACATCCCCACTAACCGTGTCTATATTTCACGTGATGTCATCTTTGATGAACAAGTTTTCCCCTTTGCTCATATGTCCACCAATCCCACACCACCTCCACAATCTTCTTCTCCATTACTTTGTGACCAATTTGATGATTCTGCACATCCTACTTTGTTTTTGGCTATCCATGTTGCAGGTCTCGGACGTGGTGCGCGCTTGGAACTGCTCCCCGATGTGCCTAATATTGACATCGATCACTCCGACGTCGATCGCCCCTCTCCAGTGCATGGCCTCGGGGCCGATGCCCATGTAGAGATGGGCTCCGACAGCCCAGCTACTCCTCTGCAGGCGCGCAGCTCGTCCGCGTCTTCCACTGGGTACAGTGAGACATATTCGACCGGCCCGTCTGACTCGCTTGTGGCCGGCCCATCTGCATCCCCGCGTCAGGAGCCTAGCTCGTCTGCCTCGTCCTCTACTGACCAGGCCCCATCTTCACCTGGGCCGCATTCTTCGCCACCTCCTGCCCCTGTGCGACGGGGTGTTACTACTCGCCTTCAAAAAGGGATTAAGCATCCGAAACACCGGACATATGGTACACTTGCCTGGAATTCTGTTCATGCTACTGATTTGGTTCTCTCTGAACCGCGTAATCACCATGAAGCTATGACCTGTCCACACCAGCGTGAGGCTATGGAGGCTGAGTTCTTTGCTTTGCAAGCTAATAAGATATGGCGATTCGTTCCTCCCGTGTAAGATATTAACATAATTGATTCCAAGTGGGTTTTTAAGATCAAGCAAAATGCTGATGGATCCATTGATAGGTATAAGGCTCGCATCGTTGCTAAAGGATTCAAACAGCGATACGAACTTGATTATAAGGATACGTTTAGTCCAGTTGTTAAACCAATCACTATTCGTCTTTTGCTCGCTATGGCAGTCACTCAGAGATGGCATCTTCGTCAGCTCGATATTCAGAATGCATTCTTACATGGCGTTCTTGAAGAGGAGGTGTACATGTGTCAACCCCCTAGTTTTGAGGACTCCCAACACCCTGGTCATCTTTGTTGTCTTGATAAATCTCGTTATGGACTGAAACAAGCTCCTCGTTCCTGGCATGCTCATCTCAGTTCTATTCTTGGTCAGCTGGGTTTTACTCCATCTACTGCTGATACCTCCCTCTTTATACTGCGGTGCCCTGATGTGACGCTCTACCTTCTGGTTTATGTCGATGGCATTATTGTTGTGAGTTCCTCGTCCACTGCTATTGATCGCCTTGTTCATCAGTTACGGTATGTGTTTGCTCTCAAGGATCTTGGCCCTCTTAGCTATTTCCTTGGTATTGAGGTCAGTAAGTTTGTTTCTGGTGGTTTGCTCCTTAACCAATGCAAGTATGGGCTAGAATTACTGTGACGTGCTGGTCTTCTGCAGTCTACACCTATGTCAACCCCTATGATCTCCTCTGAGAAGCTGACTGCTGCTGACGGTACCTCTCTCTCGGCTGATGATGCTACATGTTATCACAGTATCGTTGGTGGACTCCAATACCTGACTATGACACGTCCTGATATAGCGTTTGCTGTCAACAAAGTATGCCAATACTTGCATGATCCACGGTGTACTCATTGGGCAGCGGTGAAACGTATCTTATGGTATGTTAGTGGTACTCTCAGTCATGGTCTACCGTTGCACCCTCCTACTACATCACCTGGTCTTTTGTCTGCTTTTTCTGATGCGGATTGGGCTGGAAATTCTGATGATCGGCGATCAATGGGGGGCTATGCAATATTCTATGGTGGTAACCTGGTTGCTTGGAGTGCTCGCAAACAGGCTATAGTTTCTCGTTCCAACACTGAGTCTGAATACAAGGCGCTTGCTAATGCTACTGCAGAGCTTATTTGGGTACAATCTCTTCTTGGTGAACTTGGAGTTACTCAGAGTAGTCCACCTGTTTTGTGGTGTGACAATATTGGAGCAACATATCTTTCCTCTAATCTTGTGTTTCATGCCCGTACTAAACACATTGAGGTCAATTTTCATTTTGTTCGAGAAAGGGTTTCTCAGAAACAGCTATAGATAAGGTTTATTGGATCAGATTGCTGATGTGTTCACTAAGCCTCTATCACTACCACAGTCTCAACCTTCGAGGATCAGTTGAGATTGAGGGGGGTGATAAACAATGTAATTGTAGTTAGACTAATCCTACTCGTACATGGTTTGGAGTCTATAACCAAACCATACCCTAACTTGTATTGTACCATGTATCCCTAATATAAATACATACCCAGCCGACCAGGTTATGCCATGCGCTCCAAACACAATATTTCCTACACTAGTTTTCACCGCCTGGGTGGTGGCGTGGCCGGTGTCCCGCATCGTGGCTTTGGCAGCATCACACGCCTCCTGCTGGACCACCTCCTCCATTTCCCGTTGTGCTACCTCGCCTTTACGCACGAAGTCTTGCGCGTCGTATTGGTGGGCTAGCTCCATCGCCTACACCTCCGTGTCATGCTCCAATCCGGGAAGCAGCCGCTACACATGTCCTTGAGGCGGGACCAGGTGACTAGCTTGCGGCGAGGCATGGTTCATGAGTTTGATTTGGCTCTGGTTCCTTCCTTGGTAACCTCACCGTGCCGGTGTCCGTATTTGTAGCCTAGGGCCTGAGTAAAAAATGCCCTGGCCCGTTGCGGAAGCTTGACCATGGACGGGAAACAACCATAACAAACATAGAAAACAGGAAACACCGATGGCGGGAACACACTGGCCACGGAAAGCCGACGGGGATTGATGGCGGGGATTGACGACGTCCTTTCTCCATTAACGTCACGTCGCTATTATAGGCAGTGCGTAAATAAATCCTTGACAGTGGGTGGGGACGGTTAAAATGCATCAGATCGCTAGGTGTACCCACAACCTAAACAGACTGTGTTTCAATTTCTATGTGTAGACTGACCCATCGGACAGAACATAAACGGATTCATTTGGGTGGCGAGTTTGAATCTTGCAGCTGGAGCTGTCGTGACATCATGGTTGTCGCCGTGCCTGATTTTGAAATGCTCGTCCACTCTAAGTTCCGATCGGCGGGAGTTGCATTGTTTTTGCAACCGGGCGGAACCATTGTTCGATCCAACTATTTTTTCTTTGAAGCGGGCTGATTCGAAGTTGAGGGTTTTACTGAGTGGGTGTGGGCGTTGTGGGAGCGGCTCATGCCGCAGGCTCAAGGAAGGGACATTGTGAATGCACTTTATGTCCGTGAAGCTGAGACAGGGGCTCCGTGGCTGGAGCCGCAACTGTGCGAAAGAGGCCAGGGCCAGAAAGGCTGCTATCCTCTCACAAATCCAGGGTTGGATTTCCAAGCGGACGAGGATGGCCTCGAGGAGGACCGTTGGGCGCTCTGCCACTACTTAGAGGAGTAGTTGTTGCAGATCCTGCGGGAGGAGGAATATTGGCGGCAAAGGGGAAGAGTTAGATGGGCCTTGCAAGGGGAAGAGTTAGATGGGCCTTGCAAGGGGATGCAAATACGGCTTATTTTCATGTGGTGGCCAATGGCAGGCGTCGCAAATGCCCAGCTTAATATATTGTGTAGTCGGATCTTGTTGCTTCTTTCTTTTGTGAGTAAAATCAGGTATAGCAGATTTAGGTTGGTCGTGCTTTTTCCATTCTGAAAACAGTAGGGGCGTGGCCATTTTGTCTGAAGCACGGTGCATGATATGATTGAGAACTGAATCGCAGTCACACTGCAGAAGAATTGGATAGTCAGCTAGCTAGACTTCAGGAGGGAGTCCCATTTCATCTCTTGGATTCCCTAGGTACTACGGGTTTTAGGAAAACGATACTCACTAAGTGACTTTGATTTGACCTTTTTAGCGTATAGATAAATGTGAGTTTAGATAAATCCAAGTCGTTTTTTTCTGGACAGAAGGTGTACTAGGATTCAGTTCGGGGCGCAAGACAGTTTGCTCTTCCGTTCAGTGAGTTCATCCTGGAAGTGCTCTTAATGGCAATGAAGAAATGATCGCAGAGGCAAATGTATCAATCGGAAGAAAACTTCGCTCAGCAGTACATCCACCATAAGCACCTGCTAGGGCTTTCTGGCAACAGTGGCAAGCGCTCCATGGAGCTCCCCTGTGACCGCCGTGGACGCTGGCTCGCACACACTGCCTCTGATCTTGGTGCAAAGGGTCTCACACCGGCTTCAGAACGGACGGTTCAGATCGGTGCCAACCTCTGGATAGGAGGTGGCCCCACAGTCAGCCGCACAGCACCTCCAACAAAAGGGGATAACGTTCAGCCCCCAATCCTCCCCCGCCCCCGTCCGGCACCTCTCTCTCCCTTCCTCCTCCGGCCCATGCGACGGCACTGACAGCTTGGCCCTCCTGACCTTCCGATGGCCGCCGCCGCCACCGCCGCCGCGCCCGGCGCGCTTCTTCCCGGCTTACTGCTCAATCACCGCTCGCCTCCGCCGCCGCAGCTCCTCGCGTTGTCCTCCTCCTTCCGCCGCCTCTCCATATCCGTCTCCCATCGCCGGGCCACCCATTTAGTCGCCCACGCAGACGCCGGCGCCGCGGAGCCGGAGCCCTCGGCGGAACCTGCACCCGAGGCTGAGGCTGTCGTTGCATCAGCTGACGCCGAGGAGGCTGAGGGTGCTGTCGCGGTGGCGGAAGAAGAGGACGAGCCGGCGGCGAAGCGTAAGCCCAAGTTCGGAGAAATCATCGCGGTAAGCATGTCATGCGCACACACTGCCTCTTGTTTTTTGAGAAATGCAATTATGCAAGCCGCCATTCAAGTTCGTCAAAATCATTTGTGGTGGTGAAATGCAGGGAGCGAAGCAGCATTTCTTAGCTCAATTTGCAAAATAGTAGTACGTAATGTTCTCGATACGGATAGCATAGAGTTGTGTGTTCAGTTCCTGCAGCGCAGTCCTCTCGGGCACCATAGTACTACGCATACGTTATGGGTTTAGCAAACGAAGGATAACTGGTTTTTCTCGCTGAGCGTTCAGATAGCTTCACTGAGAGAAACGTTGCCCTTTCTGAAAGGGCTTGTTGATGGAGATAAATCAGGATGGAAGACTCCTTTGTGTTGTGAGGTTGCTAAAAAAATCATTCATGCATGCTTGCACTAGTATGAATGTGTGGAATTCGGTGGTTCATTTGGTTTCTGTATGAGAGTGGTTTTTCTAAACCCGACTACCTATATAGATGTAAAAAAATTCACATCCAAAACCATTTTGGACTACATGGCATTGATATTACTATTTCTTGAATTATTTGATGCCGCAGATTCTGAACAAGCAGTTCATTGAGGAGGCTGAGAAGGTGAAAGTACTTCCAGATCTGAGGCCCGGTGACATCATCGAGCTTAGAATGGTGAGATTGGTCACCACTCTTGTATGCAGTTTCGTATTCTGTTTCAGGGTTGTTGACATCTGAAGGAAATATTGTTGCAGCAACGACCCAACAAGAGGAGATTGTCACTCTTCAAGGGTATAATCATTGCAAAGCACAAATCCGGTGTTCACACCACAATCCGTGTCAGAAGGATCATTGCTGGTGTTGGAGTTGAAATTACATTCCCTATGTAAGTTTGGTTTGAGTTTTTCCATTTCATGCAGATAACATCACAGCATGGGCGAAGCTGAATTCCTATTAATAAAATCTAACCAACAACCAAGCCTTTAGTCCCAATCAAGTTGGGGTAGGCTAGATATGAAACCCAAACGGAAACTAGAGAAAAGTGCAAATCAAGCAGAAAGCAGTAAAAAGTGCAAGCCAAACAAGAACTAGTGGAAAAAAAAAATTGGACTATGCCCATGTCTCTCCATTGGCATACTTATCTTAGGTATATCAACATCTGTACATGAAGCTTTTGGGCCCTTTGTCATTCACATACTTGCTATGAGGATATTCTTTGGGTTTTGTAATACTCACCTTTAAATTGGTTTGAAGGGTGTTATTTTATTGAATTTAGATTGAACTGAGTACCCAGGATATTATTTTCATGATTAAGAACGCATTATCTGTTCACTGTAATATATGAGTGCATATGTTTATTTGGTATTTCCCTTTGAAACGTTTCAAAGATATGAAGCATTGTTGCTCAAAATGCATTTCATACGTCACAATTGGAGAGGAAGATATACAAAATCAAGTAATTGCTGCATTTTGGAATCCTTCTAAGAAGGATTGGACAGCTATCATGTACTCCCTCCGTTTCAAAATATAAGATGTTTTAGGTTTGTGAAGAAAATGAATCTAGACTTCTTTTAGTGCGTAGATTCATTCCAAAATTGAGTGAACCTACATACTAAAACAAGTCTAGATTCATCTTCTTCACAAACCTAAAACGTCTTATATTTTGAAACGGAGGGAGTACTACCTCCATTCCACAATGTAAGCCTTTTTAGATAGCTAAAACTGCTTGCTAAAAAGGCTTATATTGTGAAACGGAGGTAGTAGGAGTTAAAATGTTCAACTAATCGCCAATATACTCCTTTCGTACTAAAACAGCTGATTGCTGAACCCTGTTTGGCATTGACATTATTTTGTTTCTTACGTTTTTATCAGTATCATACATGTGAAACCTTAGATTAAGAAAAAAAAACTTTTCTAGTTACTCCTCTTCTATTCATTCCGGAGTTGCGAACTTATAAATGTTCTCATTTCTGCAATGAATTTCCCTGCATATTGCTTCTGTTGAATATGCTTGCCTTTTTTTAAACGCGAAAAGCTTTGTGTTTCGATACATTGATAGAAAAAGAAGGTTATACATATGTACAAGTCCAAAGAAGGACCAAAACCCCGCCATACAACTCAACCCAAACGTAGTCCAGCGTGGTCACCGAGGGGTTCGCATTGTCGAAGACGACTGCGTTCCTATGCTTCCAGATCCACCATGACGTGAGCATGATCAGCGATGAGGTTCCCTTGCGTAGCTGGCGAGGGGAGGAGCGTAGTGCTGTCGCCCACCAATCCGCGAAGTCCTCCACACCTGTGAATAAATTGGTGATTGACTTGTTCTTTTGAAGAAAGGAAAAGGCTTCCAACGCCTCTTGAATAAAAATTATGCGAGCAATGACCCTTTTATTGAAGCACTTGCTAAATTTTATATTTGCTTCTTCTGCATCTTAAAATAGAAATGCTTGAAGATCAAAATAATGTCCAGAAGAGCTACTATAGAATTGATGCATTTAAATGTTACTTACTCGGCCTATACATCTTATTGCAGATACTCACCAAGGATCAAGGAGATTAAAGTAATCAGACGCAAGAAAGTGAGGAGGGCAAAGCTGTACTACCTGAAGTACAAGCTTCCCCGTTTCTCAACCTTCAAGTGAGATAAGATGTGACGGCGGAAGAGCTTCTCACACTAGCATGTCGATTTCTCCTTGGCTTGACATTCCTATTCAGATCTGTGCATTCGCTGTAATCACCGAACCTCGAGCCACCACGTAATTTTTACATCTTTTTGATTGGCACACATATATTTTGTCTTGTGCAGTGGAAGCTTACTTTCTTCCAAGTGTATAAAATCTCCCCACTAGAGCTTCGTTATGATGTTTTTATCGCACCCTTTTTTCTTATTCCCAGCTACAGTACCTACCAAAGTCTGAACTGTTGGTTAACAGTACGTATGCAGCTATTATGAAAGAACAGTTGTTACAAGATAGTCGGTCTGGACTCTTATGCATTAGTAGTTGACATGATGAGGTGTACCCCTAATATAATAAATATAAGGGTTGAAGTTTTCTGCAGTACTGGCCGGTTTGACGAGTCATATCAAATCAATTTCCTCACCAGCTTAGGAAACTTGTATCAGGGGGTTAGGCGACAGTGGTTGTCCGATTGAGAAACGCAATAAGAGTTTTGCTCAGTTGGCAATATGTATGGCATGGAATGCTCAGGCTGTATACTAGGTGTAGGTATTTTTTGCTGAAGCATCCTTCTGGGGATTTGAGTTGTCTATAATCTTCTTAGTACTTGATAGTCAAGCCTACTCCCTCCGTTTAGAAATATAAGATGTTTTAGGTTTGTAAAGGAGATGTATCTAGACAGCTTTTAGTGTCTAGATTCATTTGAACCTATATATTAAAATGTGTCTAGATACATCTTCTCCACAAACATAAAACATCTTATATTTCTAAACGGAGGGAGTATTTGGTAGCATCGAGATCCCGGTTTTAAGTTAGGTTTAGCTCTTGTTCCTTCAAAGCAATAACTAAGTCTCACAGAGTTGATTTTCCTCCTTCCTTAGATTGTTCCTGATCTTATCGGCAATGGAGAAAATGATTGAATACCTCGTTAGCCACCGGTAGGGATTTGTTTTTAAGAAAAATGTAGAGCTCCTACCATATGAGTAGAGTAAGAGCAACAAACAATGGAATTATTTGTTGACAGGAGTACAGAACGAAATGGCAATTCACTCTAATCAGACAGGAATATTCTTGAGATCCCCTTTTTGTACTTGTTAATTAATGTGCAATGCAAGAGTGCTTAATCAACATGGAGCTTTTCTTTTGGTGCGTGAAGTCACGTATGGCAAAGTGAGTTGAGCTTTACTGATGATTTACATTGGAAAAGGCAACAAGAAAAATGTGCATAAATTGCTTTACTTGTTATCCTAGTGCATTTTGGCTAAAAATACGCTCCAAAAAAAACTTGATGTTAAAAAAATTGCCAAGTGTACTTGACAAGAACACACGAAATAAAGTAACCCCAAACTACCAGCCACCAATAAAAAATGATGAAAAGAAGAGTGCTGTTCACTCGAGAAAAGGGGGGGAAGAGGAGGAGGAAGACGCGAACTGCCACGGGCCCAAGAAGTGAGTGCTGCCCCGTCAATGTCGCCGGGAAGCCAAGAAAGGCAAAGCGAACCCATTCATCCATTCATCCATTTTCCCTCTTTCTTCCACCTCCGCCCCTCCCGTCCCCATTCCTCCTCCGAATCGCTGCGTTAATTTTCACTCCGACCCCGGCCGGTTCCTGTCGAGAAAGGTAATGCGCTCCTCTTCTTCCTCCTCCTCCCCTGTCTTTTCCAATGCAGCGATTGATGCGCGTCGTGGCCGCTTACCCCCTCCGTTCCTCTGGTGATCATCAGGTGCCGCAATGGGGGGAGGCGGAACGCTGATCTCGGTTTACCCGGAAGACCTGACCTTCGTGTGTAAGTTCTTGGGGAGTTCCCGAGATTTTCTTCGCGTTTTTTTTGCAAAATATAAAAATGGTCGATTAAACTCGCGTGTATGTCGAATTCTTATGCGTAGTCGAGCTGGATAAGCCGTGCTACTGCAATCTCAAGGTGGTAAACAACAGCGAGTGCCATGTCGCGTTCAAGGTCCGTCGCATCTCCGCGTCTCGGACTGAAAAGATTTTCGCTTCGCCATTTTTTGGTGAAGAGGTTCAGGTTTGATCAGAATCTTGTTCTGTTCCTTTTCTCAAGGTCAAGACGACGTCTCCGAGGAAGTATTTCGTCCGGCCTAACGCCAGCGTCGTCCAGCCGTGGGATTCTTGCACGATAACAAGTAAAACATACCATGGCTCCTGTTTTGCCCATGTTTCTCTCTAGACTTCTTCATTTTGGTTCTGATATATGTATATGCATCTGCCTTCGTTTTGGTGTGGGGGGATATATATAGTTACCCTCCAGGCACAGAAAGAGTACCCACCAGAAATGCAGTCCAAGGATAAGTTCTTGATTCAGAGCACCAAGGTGGCTGCCAGCACCGACATGGACGAGATCCCCCCTGATACGGTGAGCATAATTACCACCGGTTTCTACGATTTAGTGTTGCATTGTCATCGGAATGAAATGATTGGGCCACTTTTTATGTATTCTTCAGTTCAACAAGGAGGGTGATAAGTTGATCGAGGAAATGAAGCTTAGGGTTGTTTACACGTTGCCTAGTGGAAGCTCAGAAGACTCTGGCGTTACATCTTCTGGAAGCAGGAGCTTCAGGCAGGCCAATGATGATCTCTCGGTGAGATTTGCTAGCTCTATCATCTATGCAGGCAACATATGTTTTACTAATAAATTTTTTTTTGTGGATCTTTTGCTAATAACATTTTAATACAGAGGCTAATTGTAGCTCACCCTGTTTACGCTTTACACTGCAGATGCTGAAGAATGCAAGCCTTGAAGAGGTAATGCACTCTATCCAAACAGAAATTCCACGCTTTTCTTTAGGATCTTGACCAAAACCTGTTAGCAAAGATACTTCATCTGATGAATTCTTAGAGACAATTATTCTACCATTTCAGACATGACAGGCTTTGAAGCCTTTATGGACTCTGTAATATTAGGTTGCACACTTCGAAAATTATATATTAAGTTAATCTTGCGATTTTTTTTCACTTTGCTGTATGTTTTTGCACCGAGATAGTTATTGTCTCCATTGTGATATGCCATAAAAATACTATTTCTCTCTTAGGGTCTTAAGTGCAGAAGCAAATACACACTGTCTTTGGTTATAAAATTGTGAAAATAGCAAATATGAGAAACAGGACAATCTTGAAGCACCATCAAATCATGGTTGAAATGAGCATAAAGTTGAGTGTGAGAAAAGGTACCTACACTTCCAGGCCGGTGTCATAATTGAGGTAGGAAGGGATTCCCACGAAGCCCATGAGCATGTTGCCCTATGCACTAGTTAATTGTTCACTGGGGCCAGAATTTCGATTTTTTCCCCTTTTGTCCATCTGGACCAGAGTATCTTCCTTTATCCTGATTGACATACTCCAACTCACACTTTTTTCAGAAAATCTTGGTGCTAAAGTGTGTCCTGGTTGAAATATCCTCATTATGACAGTACTTCTGTACATTTATGATCGATCTGCTACTAATGAAAAAACATATCTTGCGATCATTTTGTCCTTGTTACTCAGTAAACTGTGCTTTTTTTAAATCCAGATCCAGACAATACAGCGGCTGAAGGAAGAAAGGGATAACAGTCTTCAGCAAAATCAGCAAATGCAACGTGAACTGGTACATTATATTGACCTTTTTCCGCTTCATTTCATTCTTCTCACTATTTTAGTTCATTTTTACTGCTAGTTCTCTTAATCCTATTAACACTTGGACTTTTATGATCTTGCTTGTTTCTTGCTGTTCAAATGCAAGAATAGAACTATAAATATAGATATTTTTTTGCTAAATTCTTTTAAAAAACAAGTCTGACTTTTGAGCAAATGCAAAAGAATATCTTGGCCCATCAAGTAACACGTTTTTTATTGAGAAATGTGTGATCATTCACAATTTTATCTCCAAATACAAAATACAGCTTGCTTACCATAATTTTCCTCCTGATAAATTGCTACTATGTCAAATGTTTTTATAAAAAAAATCAAAGCATATAATATTGTACTTTCTGTCCCGCTAAATCATTTATTTATCTTTAGAACACAAAGAGAAGAAGCTTGGAACTAGCAAACCAAGTCACTATGTCGTTAGCTAAGTTTTTTGGTGAAACTAAGATGCCAAAGGGTAGTAGACTAGTTCAGTTGACTTGATGCTATGGAAGTGGCATGGTTTTTGTACTGGTTCAGTCTTTTTCTGTGAGCAGTTAATATGGTCACTTCCGTTCAAAAAAAAAGTTAATATGGTCACTTCACACGCCGATATAATGAAAAATGACCAGAAATGTGAGGTGCCACCTACCACTTATGCAATGTCTATTTCCCATTCTATTACTTTCCACTCTGAAATGTAGATTGTTTGCTGATATTGAAGTGCTAAGTCAGCTTAGGCTCTTCATGACTTGGGAGGTTGTGTCATGTGTGAAATGTTGATTGCCTACATATACTAGCCCCCTTATATTTATTTTATCCTAAACATAAAAATCTTAATGTTTCAGGACGTGCTGAGGAGGCGTAGAAGCCGCAAAGGCGATGCTGGTTTCTCATTAACTTTCGCTGCTTTTGCTGGGATCATAGGTCTCCTGGTTGGTCTCTTGATGAGCCTTATCTTCTCTTCCCCACCGACAACTGCTTAGATGAGAGGATTGAAGCCTAGAGTAACAGTATTCAGCTCAGTTTCCAGGTGCTTTCGGAGAAAGATGAAAGATGATATTACTCTAGTCTCAACTATCATTCTTTGTTTTTTGCATTGTAGGTATATGTGCCTTATCACAATGGGTTTGCAATGTTTAGCCCGTGTTTGTTTCGTCTTCCATTTGTATTTATTTTCCACTATTCTGTATAATTAGTTTGGCATATATCAGGAAGAAAAATATATGCATTCACCTATTAGAAATGTAAAGGCTGAAGATAACTGAATTATGTGCTAGCTATCCTACCGACTCTCTTTCAAAATGTAGGTAGTATTTTATTTTTTTATATAAATGTATTCTAAAGAGCTTCCTTATAATTGCCAAATTATAAATATTCTAAAACAACGTAGATGAAATCCAATGTTGAAGTTCAAAATTTGACAGTCAAAATGCACCCTAAATTTCTGAAATTGGGGAGTAACATCACGGAAATCAATTTTCTAGTTTGTGAAATTGTAATGAAAGAGATGGTGCATGGGACACTCCTCTGTTTAGAGCCTAGTCTAAACTAGGAATTTTATGTCATCACATGTTGTAAGACATGAAAGAATATGTAACTGAAAAAAGCATAGTAATAAAAGATTCCTTTCAAATCATGAACTTCTTTTAGAGTGAAACATAGAAAAAAGCTACCATTAGGTTAAACATAATCACTTTTCCCTTTGAAATTACATGTGAACTACCCGCAAAATAAATACATGTGAACTAGTTTATCGGAAAATTCCCTATGATTTTCAATCTTACAAATCAATCAAACCCTATAGATTTTTTTCACTGAGGAACATACTTCCTCCAAAATTTCTATGCAATCAAAGCGACACTTAGTTGATATCTCAATCACGACGATATCTGATTGCAGTCATCTCTGAAATGAGGGTTTGTCATCCCCCATATTCACGGTCTGATTGGTCATATACACTTAGACCAGCCAACCGATTCAATCTGACAAAGTATATTGAGAGTTCGGTTCCTATTTTTACTACACTGTATTGAATCGACTGTGGGTCCCAGCGTCTGATAAAGTAAGAAGATGTGAAACATACACGTTGCCTTACTTTTACACACTCACGTCGCTCTCTCTCTTCTATTTACTCTATGACATGTGGGTCAAACTTTCCTATCTCTTGCATGCTGATTCCAGAGAAGCGAACCAACTATACAATACGCTTATTTGCTCTGACAACTTGAATCGATGCCTACAAAAGTTCCACACTGTATAGAACCGGTTCCATACGGCCTTTGAATCGCTTTTTCTACACGGTGTGGCTGGTCTTAGTCTGATTGGTGATATTCACAGTGGAAGATACTTGTGACATTGCATTTCCTCCTTCTGAGCATGTCTCTAGTGTTCAACCGGTCACTTAGCAGTAACCACGCATAAACCTTGATTCTCATGATGCATTTACTAATCCAAATATAGCTGTACAGTCCTCCGGTTCGCTGAATGATGTCCTGGACTTGGACGTACTCATCATATGCTTGCTGGGAGGGAGAAAGATAAAACATCTGTGTTCTGTCCTCCATATTTGCCACCTCTCTTACAGCGAGATTTGCATTTACAGCACAGGAATACTATCTTGGAAAAGAATGTTGCAAAAAAAATCCATGCCAATTATCAGACCAAAACAAGACAGTGTACCCTGCACCCGCTGTTACCGTGCATATTTCTCTGTACTTATCAACCAACTTGAAGTGTGAGGCACCTCCTCTATAATTTCTCCAAATGAGATGCACCCAAGGCACATCCACCTTGTTATAAAATTTATGAATATGCTTCATTAAGAGTGCCTCATTTTGCGGGCCCTTCTTTCCCCGGCAGTGTCCCGGTCTGGCAGGAGATCTGGGTGGCGGCGGTGGAACTCAGGAGTTTGGGCAAGCTCGATCGGCGACGGAGTGGTGATAGCGATGGCGAAGGCGCACACTGCCCCCGGTCAACGTGTCAGTGGTATTGCCCTACTGCGGCGCTCCGGGGCCAGCTAGGGGGAGCGATGCAATGGCAGCACGGTCCAATACTACGGCAGGCGACGCACAGTGGTGGAGGGCTGGGGAGGCACTCTCCCATACACAGAGGGCCGAGGCGCAGCAACATGACGATGAGGATGATCTAGGTCTGATCTAGGCATGTGGAGTCTGTAGGCTGATCTAAGCCTGATCTAGCACTAGTACAGAGCGACCCTAACGACACCCCCACCGGAAACGATAGCGATATGATCCACGGTCAAACGAAATTGTGCGTGGCCGACGGGCTTTTCCGATACGCGCCGCGTGTTATAGGACACATAGATATTTTAACTCTGTCACCATTACATTGCCAACGGTTACCCATATCGAAATGTTACCTAAAAGGTCCCTATGACAACAATCTTACAAAATGGCATGTTGCCGATATGAAACGACCACTCTATATAATGCCCTGCCTTAACCCTCAGAGAAACTCTACCTCTCACTCCTTCTCCCACATCTCGATGCGGCATCGCTCTAAGGGACCTCGCCTAGTGTCTCTAGCGTCCTCTCCTAGCTCGAGAGATCATATACGTCATGTCAAGGCACGACTGTTGCTTGTCCCGATCTGGTCAAAGCACAAATGCTGCTCATTTATCTCTCCTCTTAGTCCGGATCTGGTCAAAGCACGACTGATGCTCTTCCACCTCTCCTCTTCATCCAAATCTAGCCAAGGAACGATGGCTCCTCGTCATCCAGAGGTGACATGAAAGAAGAAGCCCGTCGGCTGGTGTCGCATCCGGCCGGTGTCGGGCGTATCCGGTTGTGGTTGCATTCGAACGATCGGTGTCAGGCGCATCTAGCTGTAATTGCATCCGGCCGGTGTTGGGCACCAACGTGGAGGATTGCCTCCATCACATGGATCCATGATCCGGAGGAGGACAACGAGGAACTCCGACTGACACAAATGTATAAATCTTTATGTGACCATTTATTGTGATGATGACCTAGGGTTTCTCTTTGTTGTTTTTATTATTTATGTATGTTTTGTTTAGCCATCAAGTATAATATTCTATGTGATTTGTTTGTGATAGATAATGTTCTTAATAAGCATAGGATTGCGTGAGTCTATATTTATGTTTTGGTTTGTTAGTGTACATATATGTTGCTAAGTCAGGGCTAGTTTGAAACCAGGAGTTTATTTTTAGAAACACTGCATAAAAAGTACTTGGATTGAGCTTTTCAAGAAGATCTGTGTAAAATGGGCGCCAATTAGTAAATTGTTCTCATGAGTAGTTGTGTTTACAATTGAACTTTTCAATTTGTGTTTATATTATCAAATTGAAGAAAACATTTTGTATTGTATTTTCATATCTTTGAAGGAATTCTTGCAAGATCTTAAGGATAAATGGAGAAATTTATCTTTACAAGGTACTTCACTGTCACGGAACCGAATACTTTACCATGAAAATAAAAAATGAAGGCAAAGATGTAACCAGGAAATTTATCCTTGCATAGTTATATTGTGATTGAAATGTATTGATGAAAATTATTTGTGATATGAATGGATAAAATATGTAAGAGTGCTTGTGCTATGTGACATTTTAATGGAATGCAAATAGTATATTCTAGGCACAAAAAAATTGTCATAAAAACACCATTATAAACGAGTGAAAGTGTAATAAGTGTAACTAATGAGTTCCACCTTAAGGGAAGAGGCATAAGATGAAAACCATTGCCAAAAAGATCTCCTATCGGTGACGGGTTTTGGATCCGTTGTCACAGAGATCTTCACATCAGTGACAAGTGTCTAGGAACATATCGTTTCTCCATTGATGATGGGGGTTGGACCCATGTTCATAGCATCACTCTCTACTAGTGTAGGCTAATCGGCCATGCTGATGTATCCGGACAGCAACCACCTTGGGTGGATGAGGGCAGGTCCCCTCACCTGGGTTGTTTTGCGAAACGATGGCTACCTCGCCCAATATGTTACCCTTTCAGTGTGATGTTGGTCGCGGCATGGGATCGAGTTTGTGGACACCGGGGCAGCGCCCTCGTAAGGTGGACCCCACGAGTGTCCTTCGCAAGTGACATGACAGTGTTGATGGTATGGTTCCTTGGTCACTAGGGTGGCAAGGAGCGGGCATCAAGAGACCTTGGTGGTGACAGCACTTCGGCCATGAGACATCTCCCTGATCGTGCTCTGAAGTCCTAGACTCAGAGGCAGCGAACGACCTGATAGCGCGCGTGTGTATAGTTTTTTTCGGGCAAAAGCCCTGTGTTTTGATGTCGATGGCAGTAATGCTTGCGGGTGTCATAACCCTCCTAGGGGCATTGTTGTGGGTACCTTCGGCGTGAGGACTCTATGTGAAAATCCTAGATCGTCGGTCTTGTCGACGATGTCGTGTTGTGTCGTTACACTTTTAGGGACGTCAGCGTGTAGTTCCTTTCCCCTGGGTCTTGACTCGTTGTCATTGGTGATAAGTCTTGATTTTTTCTGTACTTTGTTGTTTATCTTTGATATGCTATGTAGAAGGGATTACTTTGTATCAGTCCGGCCGTTTCTGTGACTTTATTTATAAAGCGGGATAAAAGCATGTTTCGATATAACGTAATTCTCCTTGTTTACTAAAACCATGAACACACATTTTTAGTCAAAAAGTCGACCATGGTAAATCTGAACAATCATATATGTAGATAAAATTATGAACATATGGATACCAAATCAATGTGAAGACATCCATCGTAGAACAAATTTCATACTCCATCCGTCTTAAAATAGATTTATCTAGTACTAAATAGTGTCCAGATACCTTTAAATTCAGACAACTTTGTAACATCTTTTTTTACAGAGGGAATAATATATATTATTTCTTCCGGTATATAATAAGTGTTTACTAAATCAGTGACACTTATTATAGATAGAAGAGAGTACGAGTTATAGCGATTTAATATATTTATTCTATAACATTGATTAAACTTACACGACGCCTTTTAACAAAAATTACACATCTCGTTTTAGAAAGGAAAATGATATGGATCCCCCGGACGATGGGACCCCCATCGTCCTCCTCCCCCCAAAATCGCCCTAAATTTCATTTTTGCTGCAAAACGGCCCGCTTTTGCTACATATGTCCCTGTTTTTGCGTCCGAAGCAAAAAAACGGTTTGTTTTAGAAATAGAACGTCTCACCGGAGACCTAGCCGGAGATCATGCAGCAAAAAAATTGTGCTAATGCAGCAAAACCGACTTCGTCGGAAACTTTTTTTGCTGCATGGTTCCGGCGAGGGTCATCAACGAGTTGTTTTCGACGATGTCTCCGGCGAAGACGGTTTTGCTGCATTAGCATTTTTTTTTTGCTGCATGGTCTCCGGCGAGGTCTCCGGTAAGGTCTCCGAAGAGACGTTCTATTTCTAAAACAAATCGTTTTTTTTTTGCTTCGGAAGCAAAAGCGGGGACATATGCAGTAAACGCGGATGTTTTGCAGGAAATGAACACGTGTCAGCACGGAAAACAGGACGATGGGAACTCTCCCATCATCCGAGGGACGCCTAGCAGTTTCCTTTTACAAAGCCGTACGCCACCTATCGCAAGGTGAAAAGGTAAGATGTAGAAAGAGTAACATTTTCTCTAAAATGTTTTATCTTTTTTTTATGGAAATCAAGGCGGCTCTCAGCCCACATAGCTCCAGCAGGCGGCTCTCAGCCCATGGCGCGGCACGCCTCAGGTCGAGCGATCCCTGGGAAGCCCACAGGTCTCGGAAAAAGGACAAAGCCTTCAAACTAGAAACGCGGAAACGGGGCTCAGCTACGATGACGGCTGAACACATGGCGGGGCAAACACCGACCGACCGCCGGCACATTAGCTGCCCGGCCGCGGTTCCATCGCGCATCGCGGGGAATCGGACCACATGTTCCCACATGCGTGCGTGCGTGTGTCCGCTGCTAAGGCTTTGTCATAGGGTAAATACTAAGTATCTTGGTCCGATATCAAACAAAACACGGGACTAGTATCCTATCGTTCATTTTGGCAACGACCCATCCAACAACTCACGGTTGGGCTATATATTGACTACACCCATAGCTCGTTTCCAAATCCGACGGAGCCCTGACATCATCGTCTCTAGTAACGCCGAGCCTCCCAATGCTCCGGTCGCCGCTGTCGCCATGTCCGGCCCTCCCGCCGCAGCTCGAGCTTCTGGTGGTGCTCGTCATGGTTTTGCTGCCCAGACCTCTAGCAAGAGCCCTTTAGGCAAATGAGCGAGAGAATCGGAGCACCAATAGATGTATCAGCGCACGGCGGTAGAGGATCGGCACGTATCACATCACAACAAGGAAGGAAGCACTGCTCCAGTCAGCCGGTTCATGGTTGTCGATCTCGTGGAGCTCGACCTCATCAAGCGCGTTGAGCGCATGTCGCGCCGCCTGATCATACGTGTCGAGTGATGCCGGCCGGAGCTGCGTCCATGGCTGACCTTGCAAATGCTTCTAACCCAAATCTCTCTATTCTTCATACCTGAAAAACGTTGCAACGTATTATAATGGTGCTCGTGCTTCCTACGGATCATCTATAGCTTCTTGCCATCAAGGGGTGTGCTTCGGAAAATCTAACTTTGCTTCACCTCCCATGCCATGAAAATAACTAGCGTCACGCGCATGCTTCTTACTATCAATTTAATTGCTCCCAAAGCCACAACTAAATCATTGTGTCACCCTAAATTACAAAGCTACCAATAAAATAATGGCATGCTTCTTACATAAAAGCTTGGTGCTTCACAGCTCACAGAAACTTTTCATTGAACTCGACCTCACGTGTCTTCCCTTCTCATGGGGAAAGAAGCAACTCCAAGAAAGAAGAAACGTGAGAGAGACTAGCGATAAATCAGGACGTGCATTACGGGAGCGGTTACCAGTAGAAATTTTTGCAAAGCACTCACGTGGCTGATCCTAGAATTACGGAAAGCAAATTAATGAAAGGGTCGAGCGGGCCTGGTTCAAAATCCCACGGTCAAGTTGCTTCAAATCCTATGGTCAAAGGGTGGTCCGATGGGAAACAAGAAATCGGCGTCCGATTCCTAGCGTTGCGCTCATAGTGCTAATTTAGACCAATAATATGCACATGTTACTAGCTTCATGTTATCGCCTTCATAGTGGATAGTAACATGTGTGTGGTATCATGCAAAAACTAATTAAGTAGATTATATATTTATATGGTTTTGATATGTGTGATGTTCTCTCTCTCGAAATAGACTTTCGCCCCGCTTTATATATAAATCAACGTCCACATACAAGGTTCATACAACAAGAATGATGACCGAGGCCGAACCGAAAAGAAAAGAGTACGACAATCGCTGGGGCCACAACACAAGAATTCCCAAGACAAAACGAAAAGTCACAGCGGAGCTACGACCAGAATACTTAGGCCACCGACGGGGACGGCGAAGCAGGAGCCGAGAGGGGGAGCGCTGCCGCCCTCAAGGCCCGAAGAGTGTCGTCGAAGACCAGCCTGTCACGCTGGCGCACCAGGGGTGACCACTGCTGGAGGAAAGCAAGAAAGGAAAAAAACAGGGTCAGTCACGCGGGAGGGGTAGACCTTCTCAATCACCATCTTGTTACGCACATTCCACAGGGTCCACGAGAGGGCTGCAAACACCCGTGAAGAGGCGCGCCTCGGCTCGGTTTGCCTGGGTTTGCAAGAACTCCCCGAGCTCCTGCGCCTGCTAGGCAGGCCCCAGCGCCTCTCGGACAAAGCTCCACAAAGCCCGAGCCGCCAAACAATAAAACATAATGTGGGCACAGGACTCCGGAGTCCCACATAGGGGACACAACCCATTACTCGGGCCATTCCTCTTGGCCACCTCAATCCCCGAGGGGAGTCGGTCCCGCAAGAGTTGCCAAACAAAGATGCGAATACTAAGCGAGACAGGGGCCTTCCACAGGGGGGAGTCTAGCTCAGCTCCAGGCCCTAGAATAGGGCGCGGTAGGCCGAGCTCACCGAGAACTCCCCCGAGGGGTGGAGCTGCCGCCTGACCGAGTCCGGGCCCTCAGACAAGGACACCGGAAGCGAGCCGAATAGCTGCTGGAGGTCCGCCGCTTCCGCCTCGCTAAGGAACCGGCGGAACAAGATGTTCCAGCGGCCCTCGCGAAAGGCCTCAGCAACGAGCGTCGAAGGCGATGAAGAGATAGCAAAGAGACCAGGGAATTGGACCCCCGAAGGGATGGGGAGCAACCACGGGTCAAGCCAAAACCGCACCCCCTGTCCAGCGCCCGCGGCGAAGGAGACGCCCAAACCAATGAAGTGCTTAATATCCTGGATGGCTCTCCAGAATTGAGAGCCCTCCCGCCTCTCGCAGGCCAACAAAGGGCGGCCCCGGAGATATTTGGCCTTGATAAGCTGCAGCCAGAGACCACCATCCTCTCTGATGATGCGCCAGACCCATTTCAGCATCAGCGCCACGTTAAAGCGACGAGAGTCAAGGATCCCTATGCCCTCAAGGCTCTTGGGGGCGCACACATCTGCCCATTTGACCATATGATATTTCTGATGGCCGTCCTGTGCCGCCCAAAAGAACCTAGACAACTCCTTCGCGAAGTCGGCATGAGTCCCTTCTGGCAGGAGATACAAGCCCATCTGGTACATGGGCAGGCTGGAGAGGCACGAGTTAATCAGGACCGACTTGCTCCCCTTGGACTTCAGGCGCACTCGCCACGGCTCCGCACATGAGCGCACCCTAGAAACCAGGGGGGCTAGGTCCCTGATCAACACCCTGGTCTCCCGGATGGGCATCCCCAGATACGTAATGGGGAAGTCAGCCAGCCGACAGTTCAAGTTATCAGCGATCCGCTGCCGCTCCTCCTCAGAGTACCCCAGGATCATAACCTCACTCTTGTCGAAGTTGATCGTCAGCCCAGACAACCATTTGAAGCAAAAGAGCGGGAACTTTAAGTTAATTATGTCGAGGTCTGAACCCTGCACCATGATCAAGGTGTCATCCGCATATTGGAGGTGGGAGACCCCACCTTCGGGGATCAGGTGGCCCACCACCCCCGAGATATGGCCAGCCCATTTGGCTCTGTCCAGAATATCAGCCAGTGCATCCACCGCGGCGTTAAACAAGAGAGGAGAGACCGGGTCCCCTTGTCTAACCCCGTAGGACGGACTAAAATATGGGCCAATCTCCCCATTTATGTTGATCGCCGTCTGTCCACTCATCACGAACTGCATGATCCAGCAGATCAGGCGGTCGTCGAACCCCCTCCTCTCAAGTACTAGTCTCAAGAAGGCCCAGTCCAAGCAGTCATAGGCCTTCCGAAAAGCTTGAGGAACCTTTCCTCGACTGTACTTCACTTCACGGATAATTTCATGAAGCGCCAGGACATCGTCGTCAATGAGGCGTCCCTTAAGGAAGGCGAACTGGAGGGGATGGGTAAGTCGCTCCAAGACCGGAGCGAGACGAAGGGCACAGACCTTGGCGAAAAGTCGTTGGATGACATTGATCACAGTGATAGGGCGGAATTGGCGGATATACGTGGCCCCCACTACTTGTAGGGTTCGCAGCATAGAAAACAAAAATTTTCCTACGATGTGAACTATATACCAAGATCTATCTACTAGATACAAACAACGGGCGGATGTATATCCGTAGAGAACATACCCTTGAAGACCGACAAAGCTTAACGAGTTCAACTCGTGGTTGATGTAGACGATCTCTTGCCGATCTCAAGATCGAGAGGAAGTCCTAGCGCCGCAAATCAGCAGCGCATCCGTGCTCGCACACGCTCGAGGCACCGAGCAACCTTCGCCTCCTCGCCCAGCGATGCAATGGAAGCACAACTCTTTCTTGCCGAATAGCCACCGGAACATGTATCTCGCTAGTCCGAGACCATGGGGATAAATTCTAGAGGGAGAGAGATCCTTCACGAGGTGTGTGAGACAAGTGAGGAGGGGCTCCTTTATAGGAGGAGGGGCACCCAAGGGGTGGCCGCCATGGGGCTGCCCTCCTTCATTCATGTGGGTGGACACTCCACTCACAAAATGCCCTTTAAAATCCTCCACTCAAAAGTCCACTCAAATTCCCATTAAATTTCCACCAAATTTAATGCAAACTCTCATTAAATAAAACTCTTTTATTTTATTCAGAATTTTGTCAATTACTTTAATGACAAACATTCACAAATAACCCCTTGCTAGAATTCTATTTCACATGCATAACCACTTTATGCAATTTCACCCAAAACCTGCTTTCGGTATCTAGTGAAATAAATTCCGCTTTGTTCATTCTTTCGCATGAAACATTTGCTCCAATTGGATGTCGGTGTCTCTTAAGTGTGTCACCCTATGGTTCATGAATAATGCGGACATGATCGAGACCCTCTGATCAATAATCGAAGGATCCGGAGACCCATCGACTCCCACACATTCAACGATGACTTTCTTGTGATCGTGGAACCTTTTATGCTAGTATCTTAATCCCTTTGTTTCACGATATATTACATGTCCGAGATTCGATCATCGATCTCCATACCTAGTTTGATCTCGCATCGACATGCACTCTTTTCTCGTTCCTGTGATATAACATTCTAGTGATCAAATCACTTGCTTGCAAGCTAATCAATGTGATATCACCGAGAGGGCCCAGAGTATATCTATCCGTCATCATGATGAAAAATTCCACTCGATCCATGAGCCTCAACATAACACTTTATTAGTTCCGAATCCATCTTTATAATCACCTGTACGTGTGACGCTTTGATGTTATCAAGAAACTCTTAGGTGTTAGTGATTGACATGATCTCATGGTCTAAGGATTAGGATCACTTCGTAAGTTGTTATAGCAATATAAACTCAATGACTTTGATCGTAATGCTATACTGGATAAATGTTCATCACACCATTACACTAATGTTGTGATCCGTTATTAACAACATCCAATGTCCATGATCGTGAAACCTTGATCATCTTGTTAATCAACGAGCTAGTTTATGAGAGAGGCATAACTAGGAACTTTCTGCTTGTTTATTAAACACACATGTATTAACGCTTCCGTATTAATACAATTATAGCATGCAAAATAAACATCTATCATATACTTGGAATACACATAATAAACACTTTATTATTGCCTCTCGGCATATTCCTTCTCCCACTTGCACTAGAGACAATAATCTAGTTACATAGTGATAAATCTAACACCCATTGAGTTCGTGTTGATCATGTTTTGCTCTAGGGAGAGTTTTAGTCAATGGATCCGCTACATTGAGATCCGTATGTACTTTACAAATCTTTATATCTCCATCCTTGACATGCTCATGGATGGAGTGAAACCGGCGCTTAATATGCTTGGAATGCTTGTGAGACCTTGGCTCTTTGGCATTGGCAATGGCACCATTGTTGTCACAATAGATCACCATTGGGTCCAACGCTTGCCACCACTCCTAGTTCGGATATGAACTCCTTCATCCAAATCGCTCGAGCCGCTTAAAGCAAAGCAACATATTCGCCTCCGTTGTTGATCCCGCTACCACAGGTTGTTTGGAGCTCCTCCAACTAACCGCCCGCCATTCATGAGAAATACGATCCGGATTGAGACTTAGAGTCATCCGGATCGGTCAAGCTAAGGCCGACATAACACTTAGCGACGAGCTCTTCTTCACCTCAGATACAAGAAACATATCCTTAGTTCTTCGTAAGTACTTAAGGATATTCTTGACCGCTATCCAAAGGTTCAACCTCGATCCGATTGGTACCTACTAGTCAAACTAATAGCATGTGCCACATCCGTCTTGTACATAGCATGGCGTACATTATAGAGCCTATGGTCAAGCATAGGGACTTTGTCCATTATCTCTCTTTCTTCCGTCAGCCGGACTTTGAGTCTTACTCAATGTCTTGCCTTGCAACATAGGTAAGAACCCTTCTTACTTCCATTTTAAACTTCTTTAAAATCTTATCAAGGTATGTACTTTATGATAGCCCTATTAGGCGCCTAGATCTATCTCTATAGATCTTTATGCCTAATATGTATGACGCTCACCTAGGTCCTTCATTGAAAATTTGTCGCTTAGATAACTTTTAACACTGCTTAAAGATCTATATCATTTCCGATAAATAATATGTCATCCACATATAATATCGAAATGCCACATTGCTCCCACTCACTTTATTGTAAATACAAGCTTCTCCATAAGTTTGGACAAATCCAAACTCTTTGATCACCTCATCAAAGCGGAGATTCCAACTTCGTGATGCTTGCTTCAATCCATAGATGGATCTGAAGCTTGCACACCTTGTTAGCATCCTTAGGATCGACAAAACCCTTTGGTTGTATCATATACAACTCTTCTTCAATATTACCATTGAGAAACACGTTTGACATCCATCCGCCATATCTCATAATCGAAATATGCAGCAATTGCTAACATAATCCTAATCGACTTTAGCATCGCCACGGAGATAAAGTCTCATCGTAGTCAACTCCTTGAATTTGTCGAAACCCCTTTGCATAAGTCGAGCTTTATAGACGGTCACATTACCATCAAGATCGTTTTCCTTTGAAAATCCATTTGTTCTCCACGGCCTTTCGGCCGTGAGGTAATTCCACCAATTTCCAAACTTGATTTTCATACATGGATTCCATCTCGGATTTCATGGCTTCTAACCATTTGTTGAACTGGCTCATCATCGCTTCTTCATACGTCGCAGGTCATCATTTTCATCAACCATGAAATTCATGACAGATTTCCCTACTCGGAGCCGCACGCCCCGCTTTGACCATGAGGTTCGGTAGTACTCTCTTCGGAGTTTCATGATCATTATCATTAGTTCCTCTTCAACAGTGGAGCCAACTCCGAACAACTTCCGCCAAGCGCTACTCGCCATACTTTGAAGAGAAGGTTCCACAACCTCTTGAGTTCTACCTTCCGACTACTCACACCTTTCGCAGAAACTCTTTCTCTAGAAAGGATCCATTCTTGGCAACAAAAACCTTGCCCTCGGATGCTGATAGGAGGAATACCCAATAGTTTCTTTAGGGTATCCTATGAAGACGCATTTTTCCGCTTTGGGTTCGAGTTTATCCGGTTGAAGTTTCTTCACATAAACATCGCATCCCCAAACTTTAAGAAATGACGGCTTAGGTTTGTTTCCAAACCACAATTCATACGGTGTCTTTTCAACGGATTTAGATGGTGCCCGATTTAAAGTGAATGCAGCAGTTTCTAGTGCATAACCCCAAAATGACAACGGCAAGTCCGTCAGAGACATCATAGATCGAACCATATCTAATAAAGTACGATTACGATGTTCCGACACACCATTTCGCTGTGGTGTTCTGGCAGGTGTGAGTTGTGAAACAATTCCACACTCTTTCATGTGAGTGCTAAACTCGAACTTAGATACTCACCTCCACGGTCGGACCGTAGAAATTTGATCTTTCTATTACGATGATTTTCCACTTCATTCGAAATTCCTTGAACTTTTCAAAGGTTTCAGACTTGTGTTTCATCAAGTAGATATAACCGTATCTACTCAAATCATCCGTGAAAGTAACAAAATAACGATATCCACCTCACGCTGACACACTCATTGGACCACATACATCGAATGTATGATTTCCAATAAATGCCGCCTGCTCCATTGAACCGAAAAGCGGCGTTCTAGTCATCTTGCCCATAAGGCATGGCTCACATGTATCAAATGATTCATAATCAAGTGATTCCAAAAGTCCATCCGAATGGAGCTTCTTCATGCTTAACGCCAATATGACCTAGGCAGTGCCACATATACGGATATATCATCATTAAGTTTAATCCTTTTAGCATCAACATTATGAATATGTGTAACATTATCATCGAGATCTAATAGAAATAAACCATTCATCATCGGTGCATGACCATAAAAGATTTCATTCATATAAATGGAACAACCATTGTTCTCGGATTTAAATGAATAACCACTTCGCATCAAACACGATCCAGATACAATGTTCATGCTCAGTGCAGGCACCAGATAACATTTATTCAAGTTTATAACTAATCCCAAAGGCAAGTGGAGAGGCAGCGTTCCGATGGCGATCACATCAACGCTTGATCCATTGCCGACACGCATCTTGACCTCACCCCTTGCTAGCGGTCGCTTGTTCCGCAGCCTCGATTCGAGTTACAAATATTAGCAACCGAACCGGTATCAAATACCCGGTGCTCTGCGAGCACTAGTCAAGTACACATCAATAACATGTATATCATATATACCTTTGTTTGCCTTTCCGCATTCTTGTCTACCGATACTTGGGCGATTCGCTTCAAGGGCGATCCCCTTACAATAGTAGCACTCTCGAATCGGACTTAGGTCCAACTCGGGGTTTCTTTTCAGGCGCGGCAACAGGCTTGCCGCCCTTACTTCCCTTCCGTTTTCCCTTCTTGTCTTTCTTGAAACCAGTGTTCCTATTGACCATCAACACTTGATGTTCCTTTTTGATCTCCACTTATGCAGTTTTAAGCATTGACAGAAGCTCAGGGAGAGACTTCTTCATGCCTTGCATATTACAGTTCATCACGAAGCTCTTATAGCTAGGTGGCAGAGACTGCAGAACACGATGGATGCCTAAGTCAATGGGAATCGATATTCCCAAGGACACAAGCTTATAGGCGTAACCCGACATCTTGAGTACATGCTCACTAATCTGTGCTCTTCCATCATGCACTAAAGAACTTTTTCAAGCGTTGTAGCTCTCTAAAGACATGTGTGTCGAAAATCATTTTCAACTCATCCATTGTATCAAATGCATTGCCGTTTTGAAATGCTTTGAAGTTCTCTAGCCCATACAATATGCCGCAATGAACTAAGTTGTGGTCCTCCTGACGAGTCTGATAGACATTCTTGTCCTCGTCAGGGGCATCATCTAAAGGTGGGGGTCCTAACGACGCTTCTAGCACATATTGCTTTTGTGCAGCAGAGAGGAGAATCCTCAAATTCATGGCCCATTCAGTAAAGTTGCTACCGTTCGTTGCTAGTTTCTCTTTCTCCATGAACACATTGAAATTAAAAGCAGGTGGTGCCATCTACAACAGAATTTGTAAAGTTTAGACTAAGTGTATGATAGATTGAGTTCAAATAATCCATATTATGAATGAACTCCCACTCAAAAACGACATCCCTCGTGCCTTTTTGGTGATTACATGAACCAAATCCACTATACCAAGTCCGATCATCACGTGAGTCGGTATAGCTTCAAAGGCGAGCATCAAATGGGCATCATATCAACTATATGACTCATGCTTAACCTTTCGTCCGTGTTCGAGGCCATGTCTGTACATGCTAGGCTCGCCAAGTTAGAACCTTAGTATTCGTGTGTAACTGTTTTACACCAAATATGGTCGTGGATCCAAGAACACCCGATCATCATGTGATGTCTTGGAGCGAAAACATAATCGGTGCATACTAAAGGAAGAACACATTCTTATCTTGATATTTAAATGAGGGATCATCTTATTATGCTAACAAAGCGCTAAACAAGCAATATAAGATTCTATCAAACATCATATGTTTATTAGTGGAATGATATGGTTCCCGCAGATGATCTCTATCATGTGCATCGTGGTATCATCACTATCATACCTATATGTGTAAATCCAAGGTCTATGGATTTTACACGCTATGTGTGTTGTAAGAGTATCATCTCATACTTCTACTTACAACACTACCATATCATAACACTAGCCCAAAGAACAATCTAAACTAGACGCCTCTAATTTATCCATTGCAAGTTTTACGTGGCTTAGGGCTTTCGAGATAGAACGTTCTTACCTACGAACATGAACCTAACGAGGATAATCAAATTGTTGACAACTCTTGCAAAATAGATATTAACTATAGTAGGAGAGCAGACACCCGCTAGCCACTTATGCAAACTAGTTGCATGTCAAGCGTGGAACAGGTCTCATGTGCGAGGACATGTAAAGTTTGTCCGCCTTCATCCTACTATGCCACCAATATCCAAAATTACAACAAAGGAGCAACAACATGATCATCATCGCCCACATACTCATATGTGTACTACCTGTAAAGTATCTACGCATAGATCCGGCTATGATACCATTGTAGGGTTCACAAGATAGAAAACAAAAATTTTCCTACGATGTGAACTATATACCAAGATCTATCTACTAGATACAAACAAGCGGATGTATATCCAGAGAGAACATACCCTTGAAGACCGACAAAGCTTAACGAGTTCAACTCGTGGTTGATGTATACGATATCTTGTCGATCTCAAGATCGAGGAAGTCCTAGCGCCGCAATCAGCAGCGCATCCGTGCTCGCACACACGTTCGATGCACCGAGCAACCTTCGCCTCCTCGCTCCAGCGATGCAGCGGAAGCACAACTCTTTCTTGCCGAATAGCCACCGGGAACATGTATCTCGCTAGTCCGAGACCATGGGGGATAAATTCTAGAGGGGGAGAGAGATCCTTCATGAGGAGGTGTGTGAGACAAGTGAGGAGGGGGCTCCTTTTATAGGAGGAGGGGGGGGGGGGGCATCCAAGGGGGTGGCCGCCGGCCATGGGGCTGCCCCCTCCCCTCCTTCATTCATGTGGGTGGACACTCCACTCACAAAATTGTAGGGGTTCGTAGCATGGAAAACAAAAAATTTCTATCGCATACAAACAAACAAGCCAAGATCTATCTACTAGATTGTAGCAACGAGTCGATGGAATAACTTACCCTCGAAGATTCCAAAGTGTTTAACGAGAGCGGATTCTCGTGGGTGATGTAGTCGTACTCTTTCCGATCTCAAGATCGTGTAGACGATCCTTCGGCGTTCCCAAGCGCTCCATGATCGGTCACACGTTCTTTTCGACGAAGACCTTCCTCTCCTTGTTCCAAAGAAAATGAGGTTGTAGCACTCTCCTCGCGATTCGGCAAAGACAACAGTGGTACCTAAGTAGAGGGAAATCCGCAGGCTTCGCCTTAAGCCGAGCGGTATGGTGGAGTATGAGAGAGGGCTATTAGTGGTCTAGAGATTAGACACACCAATTAGAAGGCTCTAAACCGCAGGCTAAAGCAATTAGAAGCTCTAAACCAAAACGGCTCTAAACCGGAGATTAGAGGATAGGAACTTGTGTGTAGAGGAGGAGGCCCCCTCCTTTTATAGGTGGAGGGGCTGGGCCAGAGGAGGGGAGTCCCTCCCCAACTCGGCCTAGGCTTGGAGGAGAGGGACTCCTCCTCCAAGTTGGTTTCAACCTCCTCTTGCTTGTTTCCCACAGTTTCCTGTTTCCCACAGTTTCCTGTTTTCCACAGTTTCCTGTTTTAGCCGTTTGACTTTCAAACTGGCAGTTTGACTTTCAAGTTTTGGAACAGCAAGAACACTTAGTACATGATGCAATCATTCAATGACACATTCATGTACCCTCCCCCCCGGAGTGCCGGACAATCCGGAACCTTCTAGAACATTCCCGATGAAAACACCGGAATCATTCCCGAACTCCGAAACGGGACTTTCCTTATATGAATCTTATTCTCCGGACCATTCCGGATCACCTCGTGATATCCCGGATCCCATCCGAGACTCCGAACAACATTCGGTCTCTTTCTCATAATACCATAACTACTCAAAACAACGTCGAATCCTTAAGTGTGTCTCCCTACGGTTCGTGAATTATGCGGACATGATCGAGACACTTCTCCGAACAATAACCAATAGAGGAATTTGGAAATTCATATGGCTCCCACATATTTCTACGATTACTTTGCGATCGAATGAACCACTTACATACGATACCAATTTCCCTTTGTCTCACGATAGTTTACTTATCCGAGGTTATGATCGTCGATATCTCGCATACCTAGTTCAACCTCGTTACCGATAAGTACTCTTTTCTCGTTCCCGTGATATGTGATCCCTTGTGACCCAGTCACATGCTTGCAAGCTAATTGGATGACATTCCACCGAGAGGGCCCAGAGTATATCTATCCGTCATATGGATGGACAAATCCCACTCTTGATCCATGTGTTTCAATTAATACTTTCCTAACACTCAATGCCACCTTTATAGCCACCCAGTTACGGTGTGGTGTTTGATGTCATCAAAGCATCCATCCGGTAAAGGTGATATGCATGATCTCATGGTCGAAGGAATTAGGTTACTATGTATCAGAAAGCATATAGCAATTGAACTATTGAAATGACTTGATCTTTATGCTATGCTTATCTATAGGAGTATGTCCACCATATCATTCTCCTAACGATATGATCTTGTTGTTGATAACATCTCAATGTTCATGATAGGGAAACCACAATCATTAATCAACCAACAAGCTAGTGAAGTATAGAGGCTATACTAGAGACTTCAAATTAAGTTTACAAATCACACAAGTATTAATGTTTCCTTGTTAATACTATTATATCATGAATGTAAACATTTATCATAAACATAAAGATATAATAATAACTATATTTATTATTGCCTCTAGGGCATATCTCCAACAGTCTCCCACTTGCACTAGAGTCATCTAATCTAGATTACATGGTAATATACCGAACACCCATGGCAGTTTGGTGTTGGTCATGTTTTGCCCTCGGCAGAGGTTTAGTCAACGGATCCGCCACATTCAGATCTGTGTGTACTTTGCAAATCTTTATATCCCCATCCTGGATATGTTCTCGAATAGCGTGAAAACGCAGCTTGATATGCTTCACTTCTTGTGTGACCTTGGTTCTTGCGCATTGGCTATGGCGCCCATGTTATCACAAGAGATAGACATTGGGTCCAGTAGCACTAGGAACCACACCGGATCTGTAATGAACTCTTTCATCCATATCGCTTCTTGTGAAGCCTCCGAAGCAGCCATGTATTCCGATTCATTGAAGATCTCGCCACAACGCTTTGCTTTGCACTCCTCCAGCTAATCGCTGCACCATTCAAAATAAATCATTATCCAGTTGTGATTTAGAATCATCCGGATCGGTGTTCCAACTAGCATCGGTGTAACCATTAACAACGAGCTGTTCATCACCTCCATAAGAAAGAACCATATCCTTAGTTCTTCTCAAGTACTTAAGGATGTTTTTGATCATTGTCCAATGATCCACTCTGGATCACTTTGATATCTGCTAGTTAAACTAACAAAGATATGCAATGTCGGGTCTAGTACATAGCATGGCATATATTAGAGATCCTATGGCTAAGGCATAGGAGTCTTACTCATCCTTTCTCTATCTTACGCCGATGTCGGACTTTGAGTTTTACTCAAGGTCGTATTAGCAACATGGGCAAGAACCCTTTCTTGCTTTCTTCCATTCCAAACCTCTTTAGAACTTTGTCCAAATATGTACTCTGTGACAATGATATTTGGCGTTTCGATCTATCTCTATAAATCTTTATGCCTAATATGTAAGCTGCTTCGCCAAGATCCTTCATTGAAAAACTATTATTCAAATATTCCTTGACACTATTAAGAAGGTCTACATCATTCCCAATCAACAATATGTCATCCACATACAGTATTAAGAATTCTACAGAGCTCCCACTCACTTTCTTGTAAATACAAGCTTCTCCATAAGTTTGTATAAAACCAAAACTTTTGATCACCTTATCAAAACGTTGATTCCAACTTCGGGATGCTTGCTTCAATCCATAGATGGACCGTTGAAGTTTGCATACCTTGTTATCATCTTTAGGATCGACAAAACCTTTGGGTTGCATCATATACAACTCTTCATCAATATCTCCATTGAGGAATGTTGTTTTGACATCCATCTGCCATATCTCTTAATCATAATATGCAGCGATTGCTAACATAATCCTCACAGACTTTAGCTTCGCTACTGGTGAGAAAGTCTCATCGTAGTCAACTCCTTGAATTTGTCGAAACCCTTTTGCGACAAGTCGAGCTTTATAGACAGTAACATTACCATCAGCATCTGTTTTCTTCTTGAAAATCCATTTGTTCTCGAGCCTTCCTAGGCCATCCGGTAAGTCCACCAAAGTCCATACTTGGTTTTCGTACATGGATCCAATCTCGGATTTCATGGCTTCTTGCCATTTATTGGAATCTGGGCTCATCATCGCTTCCTCATATGTCTTGGGGTCATCGGTGTTGTCTACCAACATGACACTCATAACGGGATCATACCAATGGAGTGGTACGAGTTCTCGTTGACCTCCGAGGCTCAGAGCAACTTCAACCAAGTTTCATGATCATCATCATTAGCTTCCTCTCTAATTGGTGCAGGCACCAGGAACTTCTTCCGGTCTGCGCTACTGCAATTCGAGAGAAGGTTCGACAACCTCGTCGAGTTCTACTTTCCTTCCAGTCACTTCTTTCGAGAGAAATTCCTTCTCTAGAAAGGATCCATTCTGGCAACGAAGATTTTGCCTTCGGATCTATGATAGAAGGTATACCCAATAGTTTCCTTGGGATCCTATGAAGACGCATTTTTCCGCTTTGGGTTCAAGCTTGTCCTTGTAACTTCTTTACATAGGCTTCACCCCCAAACTTTAAGGAACGACAATTTAGGTTTCTTGCCAAACCATAATTCATACGTGTCGTTTCAACGGATTTAGACGGTGCCCTATTTAAAGTGAATGCGCTGTTTCTAATGCATAACCCCAAAATGATAGCGGTAAATCTAAGTGACATCATAGAACGAACCATATCTAAAGAGTTCGATTCGACGTTCGGACACACCATTACTGTGGTGTTCGGCGGTGTCAATGAAAGTATTCGCATTTCTTCAAATGCTCGCCAAACTCGTAACTTAGATATTCACCTCCACGATCAGAACGTAGAAATTTAATCTTCTTGTTACGTTGATTCTCTACCTCACTTTGAAACTCCTTAAACTTCTCGAAAGTTTCGGACTTATGTTTCATGAAATAGATATACCCATATCTACTCAAGTCATCCGTGAAGGTAAGAACATACCGATAACCACCGCGCGATGCTACACTCATTGGACCACACACATCGGTATGTATGATTTCCAATAAGTCCGTAGCTCGCTCCATCATACCAGAAAATGGAGTCTTAGTCATTTTTCCCATCAGACATGCATCGCATCTTTCAAGTGATTCAAAATCAAGTGATTCAAGAAGTCCATCGGAATGGAGTTTCTTCATACGCTTCACTCCAATGTGACCAAGGCAGCGATTGCCACATATAGGTCGAATTATCGCTTGATTTCAAACGTTTAGCCTCAATGTTGTTGATATGTGTATTTCCACTATCGAGATTCAATAAGAATAGACCATCTATCAAAGGTGCATGTGCATAAAACATATTACTCATATAAATCGAACAACCATTATTCTCTCGATTTAAACAAGTAACCGTCTCGCAATAAACAAGATCGATATAATGTTCATGCTTAACGGGCACTAAATAGCAATTATTTAAGTATAAAACTAATCCCGATGGTAGATGAAGGGGTAGCGTGCCGACCGCGATCACATCAACCTTTGATCCGTTTCCCACACGAATCGTCACATCGTTCTTCGCTAGCATCCGTTTGTTCGCGCAGACTGTTTCGAGTTACAAATATGAGCAACCGAACCAAGATCAAATACCGAGCACTACTACAGTACTAGTGAGATACACATCAATAACATGTATATCGGATATACCTTTCTTCTTGATGTTGCCGTTCTTGAATCCGCCAAGTACTTTGGGCAATTCCGCTTCGATGACCTTCTCCCTTGCGGTAAAGCACTCGGTTGTGCTTGGGTCCAGCCTTGGTCTTCTTCGCCGGCGTGGTAACTTTCTTACCACCCTTCTTGAAGTGTCCCTTTTGCTTAGACTTGCCTTTCTTGAATTTGGTGGTCTTATTGACCATCAACACTTGGTGCTATTTCTTGATCTCCCCTTCTGCAGACTTTAACATAGCAAGTTACGGCAACTCTTTGTTCATGTTCTGCATGTTGTAGTTCATCACAAAGTTCCGGTAACTTGGTGGTAGTGACTGGAGGACACGGTAAATCTCCAAAGCATTAGGAATCACTATCCCCAAGCTTTGAAGTTTGTTTGCGCGCCAGACATCTTAAGCACATGCTCACTGACGGAGCTGCCCTCTTCCATCTTGCGCTTAAAGAACTTTTCGGAAGCCTCATAGCTTTCAATTGCCGCATGAGTCTCAAAACCAATTTGAGATCCTCGACAATATCATATGGGTCGACTCTTCAAACCTTTTCAAGCTCGATTCTAAACCATACAAGATAGCACCTGAACTATGGAGTCTTGATTCTTCGAGCGAGGTAAACATTCTTTACTTCATCGGAAGCATCATTGCGTGTGGGTCACCAATGTGCATCCAGCACATAGGTCAAATTACCAGCTGTGAGGACAATCCTCAAATTGCGGAACCAATCCGCGAAGTTGCTTCCATTGTTTTTCAACTTTTCTTTCTCTAGGAACGCATTAAAATTGATGGTAGGGGCTGCCATTGATCTACAACATATTTGCAATAGTTTAGACTAAGTTTATGACAAATTGAGTTCAAATTAATTAATGAAATTAAACTAGGTGAACTCCCACTCAAAACAACATCCCTCACATTGTTTTAGTGATCACACGAACCAAATCCACTACATCAACACCGATCATCACGAGAGTTGATATAGTTTCAATGGCGAACGATCATGTTCATCATATCTACTATACGATTCATGCTTTACCTTTCGGTGATCCGTGTTCCGAGACCATATGCACATGCTAGGCTCGTCAAGATCAAACCTTAGTTTCTGCATGAGCAAATCTGGCTTGCTCACGTTGTATACACTTGCAGAATCTAACACACCCGATCATCACGTGGTGCTTCGAAACAACAAGCTTTAGCAACGGTGCTAACTAAGGGTGAACACTTTATGACTTGAAATTGATGTGCATGAGGGATCATCTTATAATGCTACCGTCGTCTACCAAGCAATACAAGATTCATAAAGGATTAACATCACATGCAATTCAATAATATGTGATATGATATGGGCTTTCTCCTTTGTGCTTCCGATCTCCATCTTCAAGCACAAACATGATCTCCATCATCACCGGCATTGCATCAAGGTCAATGACGCTCCACCATGGTTGTCGTCCACCGGCTTCAACTATTACAACTACTTTGAATAGACACGCGGGTCTTAACATAAATTAAAGACAACCATATGGCTCCTGCCGGTTGCCAACTTACAATAAGGAACATTGCATACATCAAATATAATCACAATCATGGCCATATCACATCACTGCACACCCCTGCAAAACAAAGTTAGACGCCTCTACTTTCTTTGCATATTTTACGTGGTTTGGGCTTTCAATAAGTGTCGTTCTAACTTACGAACAAGAACCACAACATTGATACTAGCATTGTTGATCACCCGTTGTAAATTGGATCTTAACTATGCTAGGAGAAACAGCACCATAAAGCCACTTATGCAATACAAGTTGCATGTTAAGCGTGGAGCAAGTCTCATGAACGATGTCATGTAAGGTTAGCCCGGCCGCTTCATCCCAACATACCGCAAGATGCAAAGTACACAAAAGCAATCGACAATAAAAGCATCAACGCCCACAATGACCATTGTGTTCTACTCGGCAATGATCTACATATAGACACGGCTCGATACCCTTTGTAGGGGTTCGTAGCATGGAAAACAAAAATTTTCTATCGCATACAAACAAACAAGCCAAGATCTATCTACTAGATTGTAGCAACGAGTCGATGGAATAACTTACCCTCGAAGATTCCAAAGTGTTTAACGAGAGCGGATTCGTGGGTGATGTAGTCGTACTCTTTCGATCTCAAGATCGTGTGAGCGATCCTTCGGCGCTGCATTCCGGCAGCTTCCGCCGGTCGTCACGTTGTACTCGACGAAGACCTTCCTCTCCCTTGTTCCAAAGACGGAGGTTGTAGCACTCTCTCCTCGCGATTCCGGCAAAAGACCTGGCGTGGTACCTAAGTAGAGGGAAATCCAGGGCTTCGCTTAAGCCGAGCAGTATGGTGGAGTATGAGAGGGCTATTAGTGGTCTAGAGATTAGACACACCAATTAGAAGGCTCTAAACCGCAGGCTAAAGCAATTAGAAGCTCTAAACCAAAACGGCTCTAAACCGAGATTAGAGGATAGGAACTTGTGTGTAGAGGAGGAGCCCTCCTTTTTATAGGTGGAGGGGTGGCGCATCGGGGAAGGGAGGGAGTCCTCCCCAACTCGGCCAAGGCTGGCCGGCTTGGAGGAGAGGACTCCTCCTCCAAGTTGGTTTCAACCTCCTTGCTTGTTTCCCACAGCTTCGCTTCCCACAGTTTCCTTTCCACGCTTCTGTTTTAGCTGTTGACTTTCAAACGGCAGTTTGACTTTCAAGTTTTGGAACAGAAGAAACTTAGTACATGATGCAGTCATTCAATGACACATTCATGTACCCTCCCCTGAGTGCTTGGGACAATCCGAACCTTCTAGAACATTCCGATGAAAACACTAATCATTCCCGAACTCAAACGGACTTTCCTTATATGAATCTTATTCTCCGGACCATTCCGGATCACCTCGTGATATCCGGATCCCATCCGAGACTCCGAACAACATTCGGTCTCTTTCTCATAATACCATAACTACTCAAAACAACGTCGAATCCTTAAGTGTGTCTCCCTACGGTTCGTGAATTATGCGGACATGATCGAGACACTTCTCCGAACAATAACCAATAGAGGAATCTGGAAATTCATATGGCTCCCACATATTTCTACGATTACTTTGTGATCGAATGAACCACTTACATACGATACCAATTTCCCTTTGTCTCACGATAGTTTACTTATCCGAGGTTATGATCGTCGGTATCTCTGAATACCTAGTTCAACCTCGTTACCGATAAGTACTCTTTTCTCGTTCCCGTGATATGTGATCCCTTGTGAACTAGTCACATGCTTGCAAGCTAATTGGATGACATTCCACCGAGAGGGCCCAGAGTATATCTATCCGTCATATGGATGGACAAATCCCACTCTTGATCCATGTGTTTCAACCAATACTTTCCTAACACTCAATGCCACCTTTATAGCCACCCGCCACGGTGTGGTGTTTGATGTCATCAAAGCATCCACCCAGTAAAGGGGAGATGCAGGATCTCATGGTCGAAGGAATTAGGTTACTATGTATCAGAAAGCATATAGCAATTGAACTATTGAAATGACTTGATCTTTATGCTATGCTTATCTATAGGAGTATGTCCACCATCTCATTCTCCTAACGATATGATCTTGTTGTTGATAACATCTCAATGTTCATGATAGGGAAACCACAATCATTAATCAACCAACAAGCTAGTGAAGTATAGAGGCTATACTAGGGACTTCAAATTAAGTTTACAAATCACACAAGTATTAATGTTTCCTTGTTAATACTATTATAGCATGAATGCAAACATTTATCATAAACACAAAGATATAATAATAACTATATTTATTATTGCCTCTAGGGCATATCTCCAACAAAAATGCCCTTTAAAATCCCTCCACTCAAAAGTCCACTCAAATTCCCATTAAATTTCCACCAAATTTAATGCAAACTCTCATTAAATAAAACTCTTTTATTTTATTCAGAATTTTGTCAATTACTTTAATGACAAACATTCACAAATAACCCCTTGCTAGAATTCTATTTCACATGCATAACCACTTTATGCAATTTCAGCCGAAAACCTGTTTTGGTATCTAGTGAAATAAATTCCTGCGCTTGTTCATTCTTTCGGCATGAAACATTTGCTCCAATTGGATGTCGGTGTCTCTTAAGTGTGTCATCCTACGGTTCGTGAATAATGCGGACATGATCGAGACCCTCTCGGATCAATAATCGAAGCGGATCCGGAGACCCATTGACTCCCACACATTCAACGATGACTTTCTTGTGATCGTCGGAACCTTTTTACGCTAGTATATTAATCCCTTTGTTTCACGGTATATTACATGTCCGAGATTCGATCATCGGTATCTCCATACCTAGTTTGATCTCGTATCGACATGCACTCTTTTCGCTCTGTGATATAAAATTCTAGTGATCAAATCACTTGCTTGCAAGCTAATCATTGTGATATCACCGAGAGGGCCCAGAGTATATCTATCCGTCATCGGGATGAACAAATTCCACTCTCGATCTCTGAGCCTCCACATAACACTTTATTAGTTCTGAATCCATCTTTATAATCACCACATACGGTGTGACGTTTGATGTTATCAAGAAACTCTTCCGGTGTTAGTGATTGACATGATCTCATGGTCTAAGGATTAGGATCACTCGTAAGTTGTTATAGCAATATAAACTCAATGACTTTGATCGTAATGCTATACTTCGGATGAATGTTCATCACACCATTACACTAATGTTGTGATCCCGTTATTAACAACATCCAATGTCCATGATCAGGAAACCTTGATCATCTTGTTAATCAACGAGCTAGTTTATGAGAGAGGCATAACTAGGAACTTTCTGTTTGTTTATTAAACACACATGTATTAACGTTTCCGTATTAATACAATTATAGCATGCAAAATAAACATCTATCATATACTTGGAATACACATAATAAACACTTTATTATGGCCTCTCAGGGCATATTCCCTTCACTACTTTGGGGATTAGGGTAATAACGCCAAGGTTCAGGCGGGACATCACCAAAGTCCCCATGTAGAGCTCCTGGAACATCTACATGATCACCGGCTGAAGCTGGTCCCAAAAAGACTGGAAAAAACTCAAGGGTAGCCCATCTGGGCCCGGAGCCGAACTAGAGTTCATGGCCTTCGGGGCCGCCGACATCTCTCCCGGAAGAAATGGGAGAGTGAGCAGTGCATTCTCCTCATGGGAGACAAGCGCCACCCCGGACCAAAAGTCCGGGGCAAGCGAGATGCCCGACGGCAGCGATGCCGAGAAAAGGGGCCAGTAGAAGGCATAAATATGGGAGGAGAGGGTCTGTGGAGACTCCAACAGAACCCCGTCCACCCAGAGGTAGGGGATCGAGCACTTCCTCCTCCTGCCATTGGCAATGGCGTGGAAGTAGGCTGTGTTCGACTCCCCCTGGACAATCTAGTTCTGGTGACTCCGCTATCGCCAGAATGCCTCCTCTCCCTTGTAGATCTCCATAATGGAGGTCTCAAGGGAGTACCTATGGGACCAAGCCTCGGCCGAGAGGCCATGTTGGTCAGCCTCCCGGTCCAACGCCTGAATTTCCCCCAGAATGGCCTCCTTCTTGTTCCGGAGGTCTGCCCCCAGGTTAGCCCCCCAAACCCTCATGAACTGTCGAGATAATTTGGCACAATGGTGCCAGATATCCACAGCGCAGTATACCTGAGGGGTTGAGGCAGCCACTGACAACCACCTCGACCGGAACGCCTCCACAAATCCTCATTTCTGTAGCCAGAAAGATTCAAAGTGGAATCGGTTCAGACGTGGTGGTTGTCCCCCTCCCGAGGAGAGGAGGAGATGGGTGTGATCAGACCCAACCCTACTGACAGCCTTGAGGGAGCACAGGGGGAAGGCCACCTCCCACTCAACTGAAACAAAGACACGGTCGAGGACACTGCGGATGGGGTGAAGTTGTTTATTTGTCCAAGTATATCTAGCGCCCACACGCGCAATCTCGCACAGGGACAGATCCGCGATGCAGTCGTTAAACATACGCATCCTAGGGAGGTCCACATTTTCCGAACTCTTGTCTTCAGCAAAGCGGATCAGATTGAACTCACCGGCAATAACCACCGGGATCTCAGTCCGTTCCACTTTCGACTTAAGCTCGAGCAAGAAATCAGCAGACCTCCGATGGTCCGCGGGGCCATAGACAATCATCACCTCCCATTTGAAGTGAGATTGCCAATGTGTGAGGGTCATGCTCACAAAGAATTCCCCGCGGTCCATATCATCAATCTCAAAGGTATCCTCCTTTACCCCCAGGAGGATCCCCCCCGAGTGGCCCGAAGCAGGAAGCCAGGACAAGGAGAACTTGCAGCTGCTCAGAGCCTCCAATACAGCGATGGAGAAGTCTTGGCGAATCATCACTTGAAGACCGACAATATCCGGTACTTCCCTGCGGATGTATTCCTTGATCTGGCGGCGCCTGCCCTCTTTCCCAAACCCCCGGATGTTCCAAATGAACAACCAGAAGGCCCGGAGGATGTCCATCAGGAAACCTCAGGCCGGGGTGGTCCCCTTCGTGGGGACCGAGCGGGAACAGGGAGTAAGGGGAAGGGTCCCAACTGACCTGGGAGGTTTCCCACGAGGTCTACCTGGGGGCGGCCTATAAGTGATCTCCCGCACATCAGGTGCGGGAGGGGGATCCCTGTCGGGGCCAGGTCCGTCGGACCTATCCTCGGCAAGGATACGGGAGCGCTCCCGCTCCCGGGCGTCTCGCGCCCAGGCAGCAGCGATTGCTCCCGCATACCCCTCCCGCGCCTTAATGTCCGCCAGCTGCTCGAGCTTCATCCCTTTCTCGCCACGGAAGACAATCCCACACTCATCAGCCACTCCTCCTAGGTGAGCAAGCGAAACCTCGGACAAAACATAGAACAGGGAACCAGGCAAACCAAAAGGACCAGGGTCTGGCGAGGAAACTATAGGGGCAGAGGAAGTACCTGAAAACTCATCACGCGCCGCCACCCGACGAGACGACCGCTCTGCCACTGTCGGCTCGAGGCCGAACAAGCCTGTACGGGAGTCAGCGAGGCGGACGCTGTGGCGGGAAGGGGGCGGGGGAGGCGGCCTGGGAGCCCTGGTCCGGCGCATCTTGGAGGCTGCCGTAGGGGTGACGGTGTCCCCAATGGCGGTCGCCAGCACCAATGGGTCCAAGGTGTCCGGGGCGAGGGAGTAGCACACCACCCCGAAAGACCGCGGGGACTGGTTGGCGCACACCACCAACCCCTCGCTCCCCAAGGTCTCCAACTCCGGAGACAGGGGGCGGGGGGTGAGCCAGGCCGAGAAGAGAAGGTTGGAGTTAGGTAGGAGCCGTACTGCGCGATGTCGAGGTCGATGGAGACCAGAGGATCAGGACGGTAGCAGCGAGGAAGGTTGACCAATGCCAGCTTGGCTGGAGCGCTCAGCGAGAGGGGGCACCTCCCAGGAAAGAAGGGGCCTCCTCCCGAGAGGCCCGCCGGGGAGGAAGAGATGCCCCAACGCCTGCGGTGGGAGAGGGGGCGGAGGAGACGCGTCGGTGGCCAGTAGGGACTCAGGGTCAGACCCAAGGTCGCTGTCCGAGTGCTCGTCCCATGAGCTGCCCCCCTGCACCACCACCGCCACCTGCCGGCGGGGGAGGGGGCGACGGGGGGCTGGCCTCAGGGGCGGCCTCCTCCTCGTTGAGCTCCACCAAGAGGTCGCGTCCCGCCCGGTCGAAGATGAAGCGTGGCAGGGAGACCGGGAACACCGCGGGGGACGAGCAGAGGAGGCGCAGCCGCACCGCTCCAAGGCCCGAGAGAGAGCCCACGTCGACCTCCGTCAGCTTCCCCACCGTCTGAGCCACGAGCGCCACCACCACGGGCCTCTGGGCCTCGAGCGGGAGCTCGTGGAGACGGACCCAAACCTCTGAGAGGGTGGCCACCGTCTCCTGGGCGACCAACGAGGGCTGAATGGAGACCTTCAGCTGGTGGAGTGGCAGCGTGAAGGAGGACCCGAGGGAGCACATGCGAAGGATCGCCACCAACGGGAAAGAGACCACAAACTCAGAGGTAGAGAAGCGGCGCACCGGCCACTCGAAGCCAGGCAGGGTCACACTGAGCTCCTCCTAGAGAAGGTCCTCCGTCACCTCCACCGAGAGCGGTGGGTCCTGGTCTGGCAGAATCGACACCCAAGCTAGAGTCTCCGGGACGGTCATCGGCACCCCTCCCAGATCGATGAAATAGAAACCGCCGTCAACGCCATGGCCATAGTACTCTAGCGTCTCCCGAGAGCGGGGAATAGCCGACACCAGAACACGGCCGTTCCCGACTCCCAAGGCCGTCCCCGGAGCCGAGCCCGACGCCCCGGGGCGGGAGCCAATGCCACGCCCACCGACGCAGAGACCTTGCGCTTCTTCTTACTCTTCTTATTTTTCTTCTTGGGAGCCGCCGGCGCTCCAATGTCGGACTCGGGCCACACCGAAGTTGCCGCCACAACCGGGGCCGGGGGGGGGGGGGCTGCCTCGCGCCAGGGGCCAGCATCCGCGCGCCCCACACGGGGGGCCATCGGGCCCGCAGCAGCGGCTTGGGCCTGCAGCGCCGCCTCCCGCAAGTGTCGCTCCCACTCCCTGTCCTCCGCAGAGAGACGCGAGGAGGCCCTCCTCTGCTCCTCCACCCAACGGAGAGCACGGGAAGGGGATCGGGAGTGACACCGGCCGGCCTGGTAACGAGGAGGCGGAGGCGAGCCGGTAGGCCCCCTGGGCGCCACGCTGGGGCAGAGGGCGACGATAGGGGTAGGGGCCGTGACGGGGGGACGCACGACGCGGAGGGGGGACTCGTGGCGGGGCTCCGGCGGCGGGCTACGAGGACGAGGCGCCATGAGGGCTTGCAGGAACGTGCGCGGAGGGAGGGGGTTGGGGATGGCGGCGGCGAGACACGAGCACTGGGGGCGGGGTCGGACACGGTGGGGAGATCCCTAACAGAACAGGTATTCACCGGGTCAGTCCTGGGCCATCGCAGGCCTGGTGGGCCGCAACAAAGCCCCGCTCGCGCGGGATGAAACCGACAGGCCCGGCCAGACCTGGGCGTGTCTTAGCCAGCCACTCATGGGCCATGGCCCACGTGTAGCCCAGCCTGCCAGCCCATCGGTGGCCTCGCCCACAACAGCCCGACGAGGCCCCCTCCCTAACCCTGCTGGGGCGCTGCCATGGCCACCCGAGCCAGGGGTCTTCCCCGCCGGCGAGGCCGCCGCGAGGCAGCGCAGGCCAGCGAGACGAAGTCCCCCAGGGAGGGAAGGGCAAGGTTGGAGGCACAGCGGGGCCGAGACACGCCGTGTTCCTCGTCGGAGATCTCACCGTCCGCCCTCACGCCAAGGATCACCGCCGACGGGTCCTCCTGGGCGCCCTCCATCGCCACCTCGTCCTCGACGTCCCCCCACGCCTGCCCGTGAAGGTCAGCGAGCTCCGCAACCCATGCCGGGGACAGGGGCCAAGGCGGGGCAGGGCCGGCAAGCTCGGCGGCGCTATGACGCGGCCCCCACCTTAACAGTGTGCGTCGAAAAGGAGAGGGAAGCTCCCTGCCTGATGAACTCCCCGCGGAGGCGGTCACGGGCGTTGACAACGACGCCGGCGCCGTTGAGCAGGACCAGGCGGCCTGCGTCGGGGCGGAGGAGGACGGCCGCCGCCGACCAACCCGGGCGGCAGCCAGCGAAGACCAACGCCGACGAGGCCCTCCAGCGCAGCGGCGGCGCCGCCGGGCCAGAGAGGGCGCACGTCATGGTGGGGGTCACCGACTCCGACAAGGCCGAGCAGATCTCGTCGGCGACGAGTTCAAAATTTGAACATCCCTCAACTAGGGATAGTTTTGCACCGAGTGACCTCAATCTCAAATGTGTGATGTTATGGTAAATAGCTAAGTTATTAGCTTATTTCTTTCTTTATTAATTATCATGTCATGTCATCATTTTACTTACTTGGCATTGTATATACATGCATGTTAGTACTAGCTAAGTTACTCCCAGTATAAACAATCTAAATGGGCTTCACCGGAACAGTTCATGCATGGTAAGGTTTGAATGCACGCGCTTTCGGGATCGCCGCACCTGCACGCCGAAGCAAAGGTTTCCAGCTTCAGATCATCGGCAGCATGATCCCGACTTCCCGAGGACAAACCCTCCGCTCGAAATTTCTGGGGAGTCTCGAGCTCGATTCACCGTATCCATGGCGTACACCATCCTCTCTCCTCTGGGATGTGCGATGGCTGGGAAAGTGTGTTGATACGATATCCACGCAGTGCTGCATTACTCTGCATATGGTCGTGACGCGCTTATCCTTTCCACCATGCGTTGTTAATTGCTCGTTACGTACCAATGTGTCTGCGATTGCCTACTCAACGACCACACCCCATGCATGTGTGTCGCCATATTCCTATGCTTTGGATGACTCAGCCGGAAGCAACCCTAATTGCCTAGGCCCATTGGCCAGCGATCTGTGGTACCTTCCCAAGATCCAGGTGGTCAACATGGACGACCAAAGGTCCACGTATCAACTGCGCCCGTGATTAAACTCTATCGGAAATTCTACTCTTAGAGCATCTCCATTCGCCTACCGATCCGGACGGTGAAATTACTTCCAGAAACCGAAAATCGGCCTAGTCGCATACCTAGAGACCTCTTTTCGGCCGGATTTAGGCCAAATTTGGTCCGGACTATCCAGGCCGAACCCAAGATCCTGGGTACGCCCTGTAGACGCCGGACGCAGCGAATTGGCCGAGTGGACCAGCCTGTTAGCGACAGAAGCCGAGTCGCCGCTAGCCTTTCCGCCGTTTTCCTTTCCTCGCCCTCGTAGCTACACCCCTCCCGCCCTCGCCGCCGAACTCCGCCTATAAAAGGCGTATATCCCGTCGTCTCTCTTCACAGTCTCTCACACCACCCCCAACTCCGGCGAACTTCGGTCGTTCGCATCTTTCTTCCTCCTCAACTCCGTCGAGAGGCCATGGCCGAGGGCTGATGCACGATGCCGCCGTGGGAAGCCCGACTCCTCCGCGAGGCGCCCTATACGGCGCCGCCGGACACTCGTCTCCCCCCGGCTGGCAACTCAGTGCCGGCGGGATCCCTGTTCCACCGGTGCCGGCCGAAGAGGACCTCGCCGCAGAGATCCAGACGGCTATCATCGACATGCAAGACTCGGATCTCACCGAGGATCCTGACAACCTGGTCTTCTGGAGGCAGTTCTTCGCTGACAGGCGCCTCGAGAAACTCGCCCGACACGACGTACCGCCGGGCTCGCCGCCGCAGCGTCACAATGTGGCTTTCCGCCGACGCTTCTGGAGCGTTCCAGGGTGAACTCTCGTTGATGGGGGAATACCAATCGGGGTACACCAATGAGGAGGAATCGCCAGCTGGATCGCCAAACACAGAGCGGGTCGACTCGCCGGATACGGCGACTGGTGCATACTGGACCCAGGCGACTGGCGCCAACTAGAGGCCCAAGATAGCGACTCCAATAGAAAGCCCACTAAAGAACTTGTAAACCCTAACTGGCTGCATATATAAAGCCACCAGGGGCACCCCCACGGGGCATCTCTTCCCACAATAAATTAGATTTAGTCTCTTCCTCCGCCTACGGCGGCTCCCTTGTAAACCAATCTATGATCATATACTGGATTGATAGCAGGACGTAGCGATCCTCCACCGAGGGGACGTGAACCTGGGTACATCGTGTGCCAATCTCGCTCCCGGATTCTCCTACGTCGCCTTGCTCCCTCTACGTAAGTTACCCCCAGTAGCATCTGTCGTGCAATACCACGACAGTTGGCGCCCACCGTGGGGCAAGCGGTGCTTGGAGGGTGATAATCCGGACGGGATCCCTCATCATCAACAATTCTCAGATTGCATCCGGACAGATGGAGTACTCCAGTGAGTTCGTCATCAGCGCGACTGCGCAACTCTTCGAGGCCAAAACTGATCGGCACATCAAATCAGGCCGCCATCACGTGTCCGTCCAGCAATTTCTGCAATGGATGGATTCCACGCCCGGATGCTCTATCTCCCTCGCTTATTATTTATTCGATTGATTGATTAGATCTAACCCATGTATGCATGTTACTCGCACCCACGTTTACAAAACCGGATCGAGTACCAAGAAGAAAGGCTGGGACGGGTAACTGTTTTATTAGGACAGATCCGGCTCGGAACTTGTGATTGTTTTTCTGCCAAGATTGATAAGAAGACTAGCAAGCGATCGGTTACGCCTCGGTGATCGCATTACTCTGCTATCTCGTCAGGTATACTAATTTTCATGGATACCGCTACCAGGCAAGTTAATACCAAACGCTACTTTTATCACGTGAGCTCATAGCTAAGCCTTTTGATTCATTTGGTTCTATTCATATCATATTGGTGCCCACATGCACGCATACGCACTGTTCAGCATATTTGATTTTATAGCGTCAATACTAATTCCTTGACTGGCGTTTGTGCGAGAGACATGGCTAAAATAAGTCGCGGCAGCTAAGGTCTCTTTGGACCGCGGGCGAATCCTCGACCCAGTTCACCGTATCGATCGACTACGTCCGCTAGAACGCGACTACGTCTACCGCGTTGACTATGTGCAGCAGAGAATCCCTGCCGTGGTCTCACCCGCTGTGAACTGGCCGTCGTTACTCGCATCGCGAGTTCACCCTTGTGTACTCGCCACGTCCGGCGACTCGTTCATTGTGGACTCTCCATTCTTCGGGCCTCATCTAGACGCGGACACGCTTGAACGCGGACTCTCTAGGCACAGAGACTCGTCTGTCGCCGACTCACCATGCTCCGTAACTCTCCTAAACGCGGACATGCTTAAACGCGGACTCGCTACGCTCGGGGACTCGCACCGCGAGCTCACCCTCGTGTACTAGCCACGTCAGGCGACTCGTCCATCGTGGATTCTCCATTCTCCGGACCTTGCCTAAACGCGGACACGCTTAAACGCGGACTCGCTAGGCTCGGGGACTTGCCCGTTGCAGACTCGCCTGCCGCGTCGACATCGCCATAGCGCGATCTCCGTCCGCCGCGTCAACTTCGCCATAGCGTGACCTACGTCCGCCGCGTTGACCCCGTGTCCGCCGCGTCGAATATTTCCGGCTACGTCAAATGCGTATGCCGCGCTTGCAAAGGGACCTTCATCGTCCGAGTCGCCAGAGAGGGTCACATGCCACACTGCATGGACTCACCACTGGGCTTCTCTTCCCCTCGGGAAAAATCAATTCGCCTTTGTCAACCTTTGAAAGAGCGACTCGCAATGGCCAAGTAGTGCGGACGAGGACTCGCAAACCGAGCCTCGGATCGTCCACGAAAAACGCTAACCGAGAGCCATCATTGGAGTCGCCTTGCTCGACTGGCCTTCCGGGCCAAGACAAATGGTAGTGCTACACAAACAGCACCATGTCCTCCTCAACCTTAGACAGTGCGACTCGCACGGCTAAGTACTGCGGACGAGGACTCGCAAACCAAGCCTCGGATCATCCAGGAAAAACGCCAAGACGAGAGCCATCTTTGGAGTCGCCATGCGACTGGCCCCCCGTGCCAAGACGAGAGACTCGCTAACAGAAACAGCACAATCAACATCATCGCGGACTTGCCACGCTCGGGAACTCTCCCCTCGCGGACTCGCAATCATCGCGGACTCGCCACGCTCGGGGACTCTCCCCTCGCGGACTCGCAATCATCGCGGACTCGCCACGCTCGGGGACTCTCCCCTCGCGGACTCGCAATCATCGCGGACTCGCCACGCTCGGGGACTCTCCTCGGACTCGCATCATCACGGACTCGCCACGCCGAGACTCTCTCGCGACTCGCAATCATCACGAACTTCGCGCTGGGACTCGGCGCCGCCGTCGCCGACCTCGCGCCGGGGACTCGGCGCTCGCCGGTCGCTCGACCTCGCCGCGCTCGGGGGCTCGGCGCTCGCCGATCGCTCGACCTCGACACTCGCCATGCTCGGCAGCAACCTCTACTATTTTCAGAATATGCATCTCTAAAGAGCCTCAAGTCGCCTCTACAAGCCAACTCGAGCCTCGGGGACTACTCCTAGGCATACTGCGTGTGCGCGTGAATCCACGACCGTGGCTCGCCCTCGGGGACTCGCTACGCTACAGACAGCGCCACTCGGCGTGCTCGGGGACTCGACACTCACCGGTCGCTCGAGGGCTCGACACTCGCCGGTCGCTCGAGGGCTCGACGCTCGGCGGTCGCCGACCTTGCCACTCGCCGTTCTCGGGGACTCGGCGCTCGTCGGTCGCTCCAGCTCGCCACTCGCCGAGCTCGGGGACTCGGCGCTCGCCGGTCTTTCAACCTCGGCATGCTCGGGGACTCGACACTCGCCGGTCGCTCGGCCTCGCTGCGCTCGGGGACTCGGCGCTTGCCGATCGTTCGGTCTCGCCGCGCTCGGGACTCGGCGCTCGCTGGTCGCTAGGCCTCCCCCCTCGCCGCGCTCGGGGACTCGACACTCGCCGGTCGTCGCCAGCGCTCTGGGACTCGGCGCTGTCGCCGGCCTCCCTCTCGCCGAGGCTCGACGCTCGCCGGTCGCTCGACCTTGCGACTCGCCGTTCTCGGGGAGTCGGCGCTCACCGGTCGCTCGAGGGCTCGACGCTCGCCGGTCGCCGACCTTGCCACTCGCCGTTCTCGGGGACTCGGCGCTCGTCGGTCGCTCCAGCTCGCCACTCGCCGCGCTCGGGGACTCGGCGCTCGCCGGTCGTTCAACCTCGCCGCGCTCGGGGACTCGGCACTCGCCGGTCGCTCCACCTCGCAACTCGCCGCGCTCGGGGACTTGGCACACTCCTTGTTCGGGGACTCGCCGCAACTGGCGGCTTCACCGACACCCTACATCTTTCGCCAACTGGCCATCACCGACTGGTTCATGTCGACCGCCTCCCGCTTCACGGTTCTTTTCTCTGTTCAGGAGCTCGTCACCGATTCGCCACGACCCGTCATCAAGACTCTCCGCGCCCTGCCTCAAGCCCGCGTCGAATCGACAACGCGCTCGGGGACTACTGAATGGGGAATACCAAAAGGGGTACACCCATGAGGAGGAATCGCCAGCTGGATCGCCAAACACAGAGCGGGTCGACTCACCGGATACGGCGACTGGTGCATACTGGACCCAGGCAACTGGCACCGACTGGAGGCCCAAGATAGCAACTCCAATAGAAAGCCCACTAAAGCACTTGTAAACCCTAACTGGCTGCATATATAAAGCCACCAGGAGCACCACCACGGGGCATCTCTTCCCACAACAGATTAAATCTAGCCTCTCCCTCCGCCTACGGCGGCTCCCTTGTAAACCAATCTATGATCATATACTGGATTGATAGCAGGACGTAGTGATCCTCCACCGAGGGGACGTGAACCTGGGTACATCGTGTGCCAATCTCGCTCCCGGATTCTCCTACGTCGCCTTGCTCCCTCTACGTAAGTTACCCCCAGTAGCATCTGCCGTGCAATACCACGACACTCGCCGGCGTCATGGAGCACATCCAGACCGGCAACCACCCCCGCCTCGGCCTGTAGTTGCGGCATCCGGCGTCGACCACGGCGGCGGCCTTTTCCTAGTTTTTAATCCGATGTAATATGTGCGCCCTTTCCCTACTTAATAAAATCCGCCTATATTCGCCCATATTTCCCTGATTTTAAATGAATTTCGCCAAACCTGGGACTCGGCATGGGTACGCGAGTGGAAAACTGGGCGTACCGAGACCGAAAACGTGTTTTGTGCGGCCAAAAAAAAGTCTGGTTTTTGGCCTGGGTTCGCCCAACGAGTGGAGATGCTCTTAGACCCATCGCAAGTTTATAAAACCTGACGGAAGGTGTGAACACGTGCGTTTAGAATCATATTGCAAATTCAAAATATCTTTTAGATCAAACCGTTTGTTCGATTTAAAATTCGTTTTCACCGTTGGACTAGTCACGATGAGATCTTTAAAACTAGATCCCATGTTGATATATTTCGAGAAAAAAACCCGGACCAAAAGGTTATCCAACCAAACATGTGAGTTATCCATGCCATAATATGTAAGTTATCCACCCAGTAACACATAAGTTATCCACCCAGTAACACATAAGTTACCCACCGAGAGCAGTGGTCTGGTTTCAGACCATGAGCTGCTATAACGCCATATATGGCGCACCTGAGGGGGATCTTAATCCCGCTCAGGAAGAGGCGTTCCAAAAACTTGATACCACTTTCAAGGCTGCCTTGATCAGCATTCTTGGCGACAATATTGTCGATTCATATATGTCATTTAGCAATGGCAAGGATATGTGGGATGCGCTCGAGAGAAAATTTGGAGTCTCCGATGCTGCCAGTGAAATGTATGTCATGGAACAATTCTATGACTATAAGATGGTTGATGACCGCCCCATTGTGAAGCAGGCTCATGAGATACAGTCACTTGCCAGGGAGCTTGAGCACTTCAGTTGTGTGTTACCGGACAAGTTTGTTGCCGGAGGCATTATTGCCAAACTTCCCCAGTCATGGAGTAATTTTGCTACTTCTCTGAAGCACAAGAGAAAAGAGTTTTCCGTGACGGATCTTATTGTGACTTTTGATGTGGAAGAGAAGGCGAGATCAAAAGACACACGTGCTCGAGGTACCGAGGGAGGTTCTAATGCCAATCTGGTACAGAAAAGGAACTTCCAGCCTCACAAGTTCAAGAACAAGGGCAAGTTTTACGGCAAAGGAAAGTTCCATGGAAAGAACAAGACCTCACAGTCTACGAGCTTCAAGAAGAATACTGATAAGAAAGGTGCTTGTCATGTATGCGGTGATCCTGATCATTAGGCTCCTGCTTGTCCCAACCGCTTTGACAAGCGCCATCATGGAAAGGTCAGTAAGACTGCTAATATTGTCATGGGCGACGTTGAGATGAAAGATGTTGGGTATGGTATATTACCTACTGTTTTTTCATTATGTCATTCTCCTGATTGGTGGATTGACACGGGCGCTAATGTGCATGTCTGTTCTGATATTTCCATGTTTTCTTCATATCAGGTCAGACGGACTCAAACCGTGCTGATGGGGAACGACTCGCATGCTTCTGTTCATGGTGTTGGTACTGTCGATCTAAAGTTCACTTCGGAAAAGACCGTGTGCCTGAAGAACGTGCATCATGTTACCTCAATAAATAAAAATCTTGTTAGGGGATCTCTTCTATGTCGAGATGGATACTAGATTGTATTCGAGTCCAATAAATTTGTAATTTCGAAGTATGGAACCTTTGTTGGTAAAGGCTATGAGTGCGGAGGCTTGTTCCGCTTATCTCTATCAGACATTTGTAATAAAATTGTTAATCATATTTACACGAGTTTTGAATCAAACGTCTAGCCCTCTCATCTTTGTCATATTAATTTTGGTTGTATGACGCAGCTAGCCAAAATGAACTTAATCCCTGATTTCAAAACTGTTAAGGGATCTAAGTACCAAGTCTGCGTGCAAGCTAAACAACCTCTCAAGTCACATACGACTGCAGAAGTTAGAAATTTAACACCACTAGAGCTTATACATTCTGATCTTTGTGAGATGAATGGTGTGTTGACAAAAGGTGGAAAGAAATATTTCATGACTTTGATCGATGACTCTACGAGATATTGTCATGTGTATCTTCGGAAATCAAAATATGAGGCTTTGAGTTTCTTCAAAATCTATAAAGCTGAGGCAGAAAATCAAATTGATCGAAAGATTAAGAGGCTTAGGTCTGATCGTGGTGGAGAGTATTTTTCCAACGAGTTTGATTTCTTTTATGCGGAACATGGCATAATCCATGAGAGGACGCCTCCCTACTCACCCCTGTCAAATGGAGTAGCCGAAATAAAGAACCGTACTCTAACAGATTTGGTTAACGCCATGTTAGACACATCGGGTCTCTCTAAGGAATGGTGGGTGGAGGCACTATTGACTGCGTGTCATGTCCTAAACCAAGTTCCCACAAAGAACAAAGAAATTAATCCATTCGAAGAATGGGAGAAGAAAAGATTAAAACTCTCTTACTTACGTACTTGGGGTTGTTTGGCAAAGGTTAATATACCAATCCCCAAGAAGCGCAAGCTTGGACCCAAAAACCATTGATTGTGTTTTTCTGGGCTATGCTTTTCATAGCATTGGTTATAAATTCTTGATAGTAAAATCTGAAGTATCTGACATTCATGTCGGTACAATCATGGAGTCGACTCATCCCACTTTCTTTGAGGATATCTTTCCTATGAAGGATAAACCTAACTCATCAAATCCGGAGATACCTAGTTCATCTAATCATGAATTTGCTACATTTTCTAAACCTACCATTCCAATTGAACACTCTGAAAGTCCTAAGGAGGATGATAATGAAATTCCTAAAAGGAGCAAGAGACAAAGGAATGCAAAGTACTTTGGTGATGATTTCATTGTGTACCTTATGGATTACACTCTCACTTCCATTTCAGAAGCATATACATCTCCTGATGCTGACTACTGGAAGGAAGCCGTCCATAGTGAGATGAATTCCATCTTAGCTAATGGAACATGGGAGATCACTGATCACCCTTATGGGTGTAAACATGTAGGATGCAAGTGGGTGTTTAAGAAAAATCTTAGACCTGATGGTACTATTGAGAAGTACAAGGCACGACTTGTAGCCAAGGGATATACTCAAAAATAAGGTGAAGACTTCTTTGACACTTACTCACCCGTTGCCATATTGACCACCATTCGAGTATTACTCTCATTGGCTGCCTCTCATGGTCTTCTCATTCATCAAATGGACGTTAAGACAACTTTCCTTAATGGAGAGTTGGATGAGGAAATTTACATGGATCGGCCAGATGGCTTTGTGGTAAATGGTCAAGAAGGAAAGGTGTGCAAGTTGTTGAAGTCTTTATATGGCCTAAAACAAGCCCCTAAGCAATGGCATGAGAAGTTCGAAATAACTTTAACTGTTTCAGGCTTTGTTGTAAATGAAGCTGATAAATGTGTGTACCATCGCGATGGTGGGGGTGAGGGAGTCATCCTTTGTTTGTATGTTGATGACATACTGATTTTCGGAACCAACCTTAATGCAATTAAGGAGGTCAAAGATTTCTATCTTGTTCCTTTGAGATGAAGGATCTGGGAGTAGCTGATGTCATCCTGAACATCAAGCTATTGAGAGATGATGATGGTGGGATTACATTACTTCAGTCCCACTATGTGGAAAAGATTTTGAGTCGTTTCGGGTATAGTGACTTCAAGTTTTCTCCTACACCGTATGATCCTAGTGTGTTGCTTCGAAAGAATCGAGGAAATGCTAGAGACCAACTGAGATACTCTCAAATTATTGATTCGCTTATGTATTTAGCTAGTGCCACGAGGCCTGACATCGCATTTGTTGTAAGAAAACTCAGACGATTTATTTCAAATCCAGGAGATGATCACTGGCATGCTCTTGAGAGAGTCATGCGCTATCTAAAAGGCACTGCGAGCTATGACATTCACTATACCGGGTATCCGAGGGTACTAGAGGGTTATAGTGATTCAAATTGGATATCTGATGTTGACGAGATAAAGGCCACAAGTGGATATATATTCACACTTGCTGGTGGCGCTGTTTCTTGGAAGTCTTGCAAGCAGACCATCTTAGCAAGGTCAACTATGGAAGAAGAACTCACAGCATTAGACACATCCACTGTTGAAGCAGAGTGGCTTCGTGAACTCTTGATGAACTTGCATGTGGTTGAAAAACCAATATCCGCAATCCTTATGAACTGCGATAATCAAACTGTGATTTTCAAGGTAAATAGTTCTAAGGATAATATGAAGTCATCAAGACATATGAAGAGGAGACTAAAATCTGTCAGAAAATTGAGAAACTCCGGAGTTATTGCATTGGATTATATCCAAACATTTAAAAACTTGGCAGATCCCTTCACAAAGGGTCTATCACGCAACGTGATAGAAAATGCATCGAATTAGATGGGTATGAGACCCACAATTTGAGCTTTCCATAGTGGTAAACCACTCTATGTGATTGGAGATCCCGTGAATTAGAATTGGGAGATAAGCTGTTGGTTAGCTGAGAGGAAAGTATCCCTACTTTAATAAACACCACTCCATAAAGAAGGTGTTTGGTTCAACTATGTAAATGCAAACGGTAATGGAATTGATTGATGAGCGGTAATGTAACGAAATGAAAATTTTCTAAATCTGTATGGTTCGCGTATAGGTAATGGAAGTAACAGAAAGGGGGCCTTTTATTTCTACCAATGTTCAGATATTTGGATCTTGAACACCATTAAATCCCAAGAAAAAAATCTAAAGAAAGATCTGGCCGGAGCGCTCCAATATGACTAGAAAGAGGAGGAGGAGGAATCCAGAGAAGACGTAGCTCAAACCTTGGGATCCATGGACGCAGGCAGAAGCGCATCCTCGCCTGCCGCCGCTGTTGGTAGAGTAGAGGAGGCCGAGAGATGGGTCACGGTTCTATACCGCTCCCGGAGGCGGAGGCGGTGGGGCGGCGATGGCGGCGGAGGAGGAGGCGGTAGGCGTTGACGGCGGCGGTGACGCGAGACTTGTTGGGGAAGACGAGGTTGGAGAAGACGACTCGCTCGGTAACGATCTGTTACCGAAGGGGTACGACCTGTAACGAAATCGTGCAGCGATGGGATTTGTTTACATGGAAACTGATTACATGCAAACTCAACCAAACATGTTTTAAAGGTATTCATTACCACCACAATCAAGTTACGTTACAAATTCTTGAACCAAACACGTTAAGATGCAATACTTTCCTATTCTACACGGCAGGTTAATTTATTATCTTAATATGTTCTAAGTGGCTTATCTTAAGCAAAGATGTTGTCCTGCTGAATATATTTTAAAGAACACACCTATATGAGTCTAACTATTAAAACATCATAGTCTATGAGAGTAGGGTGCTCTCTATTAAACTCATGAAAGGTCATGGAGTATGACGCATAAGCTCCACCCGCGCGGAAGTCCCACGGTAGCCTAGTACCGGTCAAGATTTTTTGTGAAGCTAGGTTTGCAGCAAACTTGCAGTTTAAGGCATAGTCCACTGTATAAGTTGCAGCTTAGTATAATATAAAGCTCTAGGTGAAAGTTCAACTTAACAGTCTCCACTACAGTACCGGTATATAAACATTGTTTTGGAACCAAAGGCAAACTTCATGTGCCTCTGGGATCCGGTGGGAGATTGTTGGAATTTTTGCCTAAATAGGCCCAACCCATTTATTATATGCCAATAAATTCTTGAAATCTTAGAGGCCCATTTGGCCCATCATGCAAGGCAAGAGCTGGGACAAATGTTTAGTCCCCTATTGCTAGTTGAGTGAAAGTTGGACCAGCTTATAAGGAGAGCTCTTCCACCACTTGTACGATCTTGAGAAGAGAAGACATATACACGCGCGCTCCTCCTCCTCGCTCGCCACGCCACGCCTCGCCACGTCACGACGCGCGCGCCGCGGGTTGCGGGAATCTCGCCGAGCCGAGCTTTATTTTGCCACGCATGAATGGTATATGAACAGTCGTACAGAAGTTGCTCGATTAGACTTTTAATACGAGCTAAATGAATACGGAGGCTGTCTGGTGGGATGCCGCTTGTTCGCTTCAACTTATGTCCATTTGTTTCATGTTCTATGCAGCCTGTCTGTCTTCCTCTCTGTGCCTAGACACACTGCCACAAATCATCGCATACTCCTTTGCGTCTCCAGTTTCAGAGCACTGCGCTACCTAGATCTTTCCCATCCCGTCTTGCGGCGTGCACCGCGAGCCGGGACAGTAGGCCTCCGAGACCCCGCTGCTTCGAGTCCTGTACGGGAGAAGGGCGATAAGGTTTTTGGGGAGCGCTATCGGCGCGACTACTGACTTCATCACGGACTCCCTTACGAATAGCGATTGCGCCGACGTCTTCCCCAACGAGGACTTCTTTCCCGACATCAGCACCCTCTTTCTCGACGACATGGCTAACGACGGTGCCAATGCGAACACCGGCGGTTTCTCTTCTGCTGCTGCTGCCGTGTATGTTTTCTTTATCAATCTTGTTCTGATCGCATCTCAAGATCTACGTCTTGCAGTCTGTTTGGTTATCTGTCTTAATATGTTTTCGCTATTTTATATGATTAATATTTTGTTTATTATTCTAATCATATTTTATCTAACGTTTATTATGGATAATTCGCTTGGTAAATTGCTCTTTTATTCAACAGCTAATGTTTCCAGAAATTACACTTTTAAAAAGCCTTGGTGATTTTAAGCCAGCCCAAAAGGCCTTTTAGTGGTGTTCTTATGAGGGTAATGTAGTGGAGAACATTTGATTTTATGTCCATCGGCTAAATGGCAGCTTTCTGCATCTATTTAGATGTGTGATGGTTTTATTTTCTCTCACGTTGGTTTACGTGGTTTTCAGCAGTATATATGAATATACAATATCATGCACTAACGTCCTCCTATTTAGCACATTTGCCTGCAGATATCAAGAAGTGAAAACAGTCAACTGGATAACACTAGCAGATAATGGTATTTGTTTATTAACTGCAATGTGGTACTCCCTCCGTTTCAAAATATAAGATGTTTTAGATTTGTAAAGAAAGTGAATCTAGACTTCTTTTAGTATGCAAAGCATTCAAGATGATTACCATGGACGATCTATTAAATATTTTAAAGCTGGGCCAAATGTAGAGAGTCATGCCCAAGTCTTTTTGGTTGTGGGAAATACATATCCGTTTTGATATATTATTTATATTTTTCCAAATTAGAATGATTTAGTTATGATTTTTTAAAGATTAATAAGGTAAAAGAAAAAATAGCCATGCCGAGGACAGTCGTCGGCATAGGCTACGCAGAGGGCAACCATCAGTGTAGGTATCCTACGTCGAGGACAATTCTACACCGACAACTGCTTGGGAGGCCTGGCCTCATCGTCTACGCCGACGGCCCCGACGTTTGGCCGTCGACGTAGCACCCGGCCGTCGGCGCCTCCTCCCTTTCCTATAATGAGAGAAGATAAATTGTTTTAACTCTTGCTATTCTTAGTGGTTCCTTGTGAAGGTCTTAATGGATTTCTTGTTTGGATCATCGCGGCTTTGCAGAAAAAAGCGAGGCAATAATGCGAAGGTGACTTGCACCATTAAATATGTGAACTGACTTGTCATAAGTAGCTTTACTGAAACTATGGTTCAACAATTTGGATTTGTATAGTGCAATACAACGTCCGTGAGATGTTTGTCTGTAGCTGTCTAGGAATATGGGAAACTCAATATGTGAGGTCAGGTAATGATCACATTTTTCCTCTTCGCATGATGCTTGTTTGTTTCCTGCTAACCGTAATGTCATTTGCCAAGATAAACCTTCTTTTTTTTCTATATGACGTGCAGGAACCGATTAAGATTGGTTGAGAAAGAGACCAATAAGAAGTTTATATGATCTGTGCTTTTAATGTATACAAGAATACTTACTGCGACACGTCTATAAATAATGCACTTCTGAAAAATGATAATCTATCCTTTTTGATTGCAGATGCATAAGTCCATCATACTTTGAAAACAAATAATTTCAATTAAATAGTACTGTCAGTGGGTACTTTTCCTATTTAACGTATCATCAAATTGCACCATTTTTCTCGAGTGCATAACGTTTAATTGTAATATGTGTACTATTAAACTATATTTTCACATATTTCCTATCACATGAAACGTGCATGTCGTGCTTGATTATTAGTTTAGACAAATTTGTGACATCCTCCTTTTTAAAATGAAGTATAAGACTTTGCTCCGGGTTTTGTGATCATGAAAGTGGAGCGTGTAAACAACTCCGGGCATGTTTGGTTGCTCGTGCCTTTAACTCGTACCTGAAGATCATGGCTCCATAGAAAGCTGCACGCGGCAATGCAACCTCCCGTGCTAAAAGGGCCACTCGTGTTCCTTGTATTCTCATTTTACTAGGGGTTGAGAAGCCAAGCCCCAGTCGTTTGGTTTCATGTATTCATGGATTTCAGCAAAATGGTGCTTGTTTGGAGAGCTGCATTGTCCCTGCTAGCCTTAATTCTCCTGGCTAGTGAGGCGAGCTTACCCAATATCATCAAGCAAAGATAACAAAGTTTAGAGAAGTGCAATTCAGAGAACTACTAGGTTATATTAACACAAGTTCGACATAATAAGTTGTGGCATGTCTGCTGCAACACGAGTTAACGAGCAACTGCCCGTGCTGCCGCACTAGTTCATCACATACAAAGGGGTTATAACTGAATACCACCTCCCAAAATACATAGACCAAAGTTCAGGGGTCACCGCAACCATAGTTTATCAGCCTAGCTGACAAGGTTCGATCTCGTCAATACCCATAGTTATGGACTTGGGTTTAGAGAAGATGGGGATGCTGGAGATCGCGGAACGGTTAACAGACAAGCAACACGGGGACACGAGGTTTACCCAGGTTTAGGCCCCCGGAGGAAAAACCCTACTCCTTCTTGTATGCTCTTGATTACGACGGAACCGAAGGTTACATGGTGCGCAGATACAATCTGGCGTGACGTGCGTATGAGGTGAGTTGAAGGTAGATCTGTAGATCTGTTGTGGTCTAGTCTATTGTATTATAATCTGTCCTCATCGTTGGACCCTCCTAGCCTTTATATATATATGGTGAGGCTAGGTCTCAGGTACCGATACGAGTAGGTTACAAGTTGTATTCAAACTCTAGTGTTGAGGTTTCTTTGTCTTGTGCGCTTGGGACTCCGTGTACATATGGGCTTCGTATCAGCCGAACCGTCTTAGGCGTCATGGACCCTGGCAGGTCGTCGAGTGGACCTTTCGTCGAGCTAGACCAGGTATGCTAACATTGGTTACCCGTAGGTATATCCATGTCAGTAGCCCCTCGAGTTTCCATCCTAGCCCCCCGAGTTTCCATCCGAAACGTAGATTTGGATGGAGACTTAGTTATCTTGAACCTTGCATTTGGATGTCGGAGTCGAAAGTTGTGTCAAGTGTGAAGCACTTCACCCGAAAGTTCATCGGGTCAGCTAAATTTGTTCGGCTATTGTAGAGGAGTCAGCATTATGGACGTAGTCAACATAATAGACTATATGATGTGCGACCAGCGCTCCCTATGGGAGTAGCCCCCTAGCGTATGTTCGAGTCGTAGATTCGAGCAGAGACTTATAATCGTCGGTTGTGCAACACGGTGATCCGGAAGTTCTTCGAATGACCTTGCAGATTCCCTAAATGCCTTCATTTTTTCGAGTGCGTGACCAGCGCTCCCTATGGGAGTAGCCCCCCGAGTCCTCAGTCAAATCATTGATTCGAGTGAGGAATCGACGCGTGCCACTCGAAGATCTTCGAATGCGCGACCAGCGTTCCAATTTGGAGTAGCCCCGAGTGTCTGGCAGAGTCGTAGACTCGGGCAGAGACTCGAGTCTTGTATCGTGTAGTTGTAGCCGACAATCTCGTGGGCATACTGCTGACCCGAAAGTACATCGGATGCGCGACCAGCGCTCCTGATAGGAGTAGCTCCTGAGTGTCTAGTCGAGTCGCAGACTCGAGTGGAGACTCATGCGAGGAGAAATCACTAACCCGGAAGTGCATCGCGTCAGCATCTCATGCATAAGGAGCCAGGAGTTGACGTCGTGAAATTGTGAGACTTTTAGCCAGAAGGACTCGACATTGCAGATGAAGTCGACGCCGTTGCTTCTGTTGGGTGCGCGACTAGTGTCGCGTCTTTGTAGCATCAATAGATGCAACCATTTGAGGAGTGACTCTACTCGAGTCTTGGGTGTATGGCATAGCCAGCTGTTTTGTCGACTCCTGTTGGAGGATCCAATAGAATAGCTCGACGCAGTTGACGTCCCTGTAAGATGTAGAAAACATAAAAAATTGTAAAGTACTTGTATCTAATTCTGGTGCCAATCGAGTCGACACTTTTGCACTATATGTTAGGCCTTTTAGTTAGCCTGATTATGCTTAGTCTTAGTACCTTGCCGAGGCACCCGGAGTTCAAGGATTCGACGGTCAGACAGAATCAGCTACTCGGGGTGTCGCGTTCGAGGTGCTCGAGTGCATGGAGCCGATGGCACATTAGGTTACTCGAAGAGGGCGCAGCCCCCGAGTGTTTCGAGTGCGAGTTAAAAAAACAGCTCTAAGTAGAGGGAAACTTAGCTTTGTTGGTTGTCGTGGAGAAGTTGACGCGGTAGCGGGTCACGCGGCGAACGTAGTCGATGCGGCGGACCAAGGTCATAGCAACGACGGGTTCCTGGGGTCAATGGTGGCAGCGAGCTCCGCATCCGAAGATTGTCGCAATCGAAGACGACACTGGGTCGTCTCATCCGAAGAATGCAGCGGGTCACCACAGCCAAAGGCCACACAGTTTGTCGGAGCCGAAGACCGCAGCGGGTTGCTGGAGCCGAAGACCGCGGCTGGTCGCCGAAGCGGAGGGAGCCCCTGAGTCGCTGGAGTCAAAAATCGTATCGGATCGTCACAATCGAAGATCACAGCGGGTCACCGCAGCCGAAGATTGTGAAAGGTCACTCAGCGGAGTCGGCGCAGCCCCCTAGTGTACCGCGCGGTTGATGGAGATGGTACAACGGACGTGTCGACGCATCTCCCGAGTGTACCGCGCGATCGACAGAGACGACATAGCAGGAACTAGAGTCGATGTGCCGAAAGATGGCGAAGAGGGCACATCAGTAGTTGACGGCGATGGAGGATCCCGTGGTTAAAATTGTTAGCTGTCGCAGCGAAGTCAAAGTATGTTTCAAGTTATCCATAGAGCCCGATGATTTGCCCGTACAATATACTACTGATTCGTGTAAATATATTGATGTCTTCATCTTAAAAATCATGTACGTTCGTGTACAAACTCCACTTAAGCTAGCACCTTGATCAATCTCATTGTCTCTTTGCTTGAATTACTGTAGGATTTGGTCCTTGCGCGGAATAGGTAGCTCCAGCATTTGTTTTTTTTCTGTTTTTTTCTTCTATTTGCAGCCCGCGTAGCACGAGTTCGTACTACTCCACTTTTCCAATTTTTCTCGCCGTGGTGGAGCTGGACTTGACTTTTTTATGAAACCGAATCCTGATGGACTCATCTACTAGTTGCTTGTCGTACCGTAATTGAAAATCGTGACATGACGTTGATTTGATCTAGCTTGCTATGCTGTACTTGATCTCCTTGATGTTTGATGAATATGATGGTCTTTGCCTGATTGTAAGATGCCCCGACGGCGATTTAGTTGCAGTTGCCATGAAGAAGAGACGTGTTGTGATAGATTTATTGATGAAGAAACTGAGTGTGCCGACACATGTGAATCTGCCAGATATGATCTGCCCACTTGTTGATGGTGAAAGATTCTACCCAGAGGATGACACGTGGAAGTCTAAGTATATATGTTTCTCAGTAGTCTTGAAATCGTAGATCGTTTCGGATGGGACGGTCGTGACTGCACGATCAGCGTCCCCGGTCCCCACAGACGGCGTCAATTGACGAGGTTCGATCTCGTCAATACCCATTATTATGGACTTGGTTTTTGTAGAAGATGGGATGCTGGAGATCGCGGAACAGTTAATAGACAAGCAACACGGGAATACGAGGTTTATTCAGGTTCAGGCTTCCGGAGGGAAAATAATACTCCTGTTTGTCTGCTCTTGATTATGGCGGAACCGAAGGTTACAAGGGTGCGCAGATGCAATCTGGCGTGAGGTGCATATGAGGTGAGTTGAAGGTAGATCTGTAGATCTGTTGTGGTCTAGTCTATTGTATCGTAATCTTTCCTCCTCGTTGGACCCTCCTAGTCTTTATATATGGAGAGACTAGGTCTTACGTACCGATACGAGTAGGTTACAAGTTGTATTCAAACTCTAGTGTTGAATTTTCTTTTTCTTGTGCGCTTGGGACTCCGTGTACATATGGGCTTCGTATCAGCCAAACCGTTTTAGGCGTCATGGACCCTGGCAGGTCGTCGAGTGGGCCTTTCGTCGAGCTGGACCAGGTATGCTAACATTGGGTACCCGTAGGGTATATCCATGTCACTAGCTACTCTCAGAATACGTATCACAACCATCATCACTAACACCGCTACTACCAGCACATCCTCGAAAAGTTGCTCAAAGATAGTGCTTGTTCAGGAAGGTCGTGAACCAGTTCAACCTGCGCTCAGGGGTCATGGTAAGATACATGCTCGCCTGTCTGCTATGCTCCATCAGGTGGGCAAGATCATGGTGTATCGTGGTCACAGAGACGGGCGTAGCTGGAATGCGAGCATCGTAGATAATATTCATTTGAATATAGTTCTCGATGGGCTTGTTGATCATCTCAGTGTCCGATGGCTGAGCCTACATGTGAATCACAGTTAGTTCATGACATGTAGTTCATATGTGAGCATTACAAAAACTGATGCAGGTGCAAATATATCATACCTTGATGTGCTCATAATAAGCTTCATCGTCCATCATGATGGTAGATGTCTACTCAACCCAGTGCACGTTCTCAAGCCTCCTGAGCTTCATCACCCTAATCCAGCGCACTCTTCAGTGCCTCGTGTGGTTGTACACCTGGTTCGTAGTGACTGTCCGGCCATAGAACTCATCCTTTGCAACCAAGCGCATGTCCTTCTCAAGTGGATCTGGAAGCTATATCAAGAGGATGACTCGGTCTGGGATCGGCACATTCTCCGGGTCTGGATAGGGGGGGTCGCAATTTTGGAAGAGCCTCCACAAAATCAAACACTTGTTTAAGGTTGGGGCCAAACTTGAGGTTGTGGACAGTGCCCGTACCCTCTTCTGGCTTGCCTGGTGGCATGTGGAGGGCCCCTTAAAAGACTCCTTTCCACATCTTTTTGCGATCTGTGAGAACCAATTGATCTCGGTCAAGGAGGCATGCCATGACCATGCTATCATGGTCTAGTTCAGGCGCTCTCTTGACTAGGAGGGGGTTCGCCTCTAGATCTCCTTGGTGGAGACACTGGAGGATGTCACCCTTCGCGTAGGCTCGGACAGAATCTCTTGGCACCTTGAGGCAGGGGGAATACTCAGTGAGATCTATGTACAAGAAGTTGTCTCAAGGGGTGACAATCACTCACTTCCAGGACATTTGGGCTAAGAAGATTCCCCTCAAGAATAAGATTTTCTCGTGGCAACTTGTCCTAGACCGCCTCCCATGGAGAATGGTGATTGCCTCCCGTCATGGCCCTTCTGACGGCAGATGTGCGCTCTGCGGAGCCGCTGAGGATGCCACTCATATCTTTTTCTCTTGCTCCCTAGATAGGTTCGCTTGGGGAGCGGCGCGTCAGATGCTTGGGGCATCATGGAAGCTGCTCAACTTCGAGAACTTCTACGCTATCCTCTCTGGATACTCGGGCCAGCCTATAAGCTTACTTTGGATTCTGTTTGTGGCCTTATCTTGGGATCTTTGGCTTACTAGAAACAAGCTTTATATAGAATCCAAGGTGCTTCGCCACCCCTTGACCTACTGTATAAAATTGTGATCAACTTGCAGCTCTAGAGACTAACCTCAAAAGCATGGGACAAGGAAGGGATGTTGTGGATGGCAAACGAGTTAAGACTGTTATACCTTCATGTAACATCCCAGCATTAGAGCTTAGAAATAAGCTGAACCTAGATTTGTGCATTGCAGTCATGCATATAAAATCCGAATAATTTTCGTGCTTTTGAACAAAACTTATTAAAGTGATTGAAGCTTCTCTCAACTTGATGGAATTGAAGTAGATCATCAAGTTGACTGCGATAAGTTTCAATATGACCTTTGTAAAAATCTTATTTTGGGTAAGGAAGATTTGATCCAAGGGTAGATCAAATGTAATAAAATTAAACCATAATACATTGCTTAATGATTAATATATGATCCTTAAGTGATCATTCCATAGTATTCATTACAATAACCATGAATACCAAGCTATGAAAATAATTCAAGTAACAAGAAAGTAATAACTAACCCTTGATCTATTTTATCTTTATTTCTACCATGAGGATCATGGTAACACTTCACCCTAACTCTTTAGTTATATGGAGTAGGAAGGAAACCAAGCCAAGACCATTCACGAATTCTTAGGCTATCAATTCTTGATCTATCAACTCTTGTTCTCACCATAACAATCACTTTAAATCCTTTAAAGAAGGAGGTAAGAAGAGGTAAGTGGTGATGCTAGTTTTAGATATCATCTATAGGATGGGAGTGTTGGAAGAGAATAAGATCATGGTGATAATTGATGGAGTTAACTCACTCCTGAATGGATAGAAGAGTTATCTGGAAGATATGATTATATGGTAGCAAAGAAGATTATAAAGATGAACATTGAAGATAGTTACCAAGTGGTAAGCCTATTGGATCAAGTAGGCATAGTCAATGAATAATATCTCTTAGTCCAATAGAGATATTTAGAAGATAATTATATACAACTGTACTGTTGTATTGATGAAGGCCTTGATTAACCAACTGGAAACCTAAGCTCTAAATGATCAAAGGATTATAATGATCATGCTCAAGTCACTAAGAGTGAAATATTATATCATGTATAAGTGACATTGGTGGATAGAATATGATTAAACCCTAGTAAAGGTGTGTTATCCTAGGTTAGCCATGACAAGTCAGCATGATATAATGTGAAGTTTGAATATAAGATACTGGAGTAAAGTAGATATAAGAGAATATGACTAAGCTGAAGCTATAGTAGCATGGAGTTAATGAAGTAGTATTATTCCTCTTAAAGGATAGTAAGCTTTTGAGGAAGTAGTTTGATATATACATCTACTAGAGTAATATTAGTGATGAGGATAAATGAAGTATATATAAATGGAGTTAGAAGTAATTACTTGTTGGAATAGGGGTTATCATTAGTAGAGTAGTTGATATAACCAAGTATAGATATGTGAAGTTATGAAAAGCTTTAGTGACAAGCTTATAAGATTTATAAATGATATTACGAAATAATGTGTGAAGTAAGAGAGTAATCATTCTGGTGGAATTGGATTCATTAGAAATATCCTAGAGATAAGAATTATCTTTATGAGGAGATCATATGAGCTTTAGTGTCAAGCTCATTGGATTCACAAATGGATCCAGAAGGAGGAAGTATTGATAAGAATATTCTTGTGAAGTATAGATCATCATGTAAACACATGATGATAGATGTGAATAAGTAACATATCTAGGAAAGGAATTCTTTAAGTAGAAGTCAAGAATTATGGAATATTGAAGATAGGAATTCTTGGTAAACACTCAACTTCAAATATTTAATCAAACATAATATCCATTTCATATGATTGATTTATTATCCTATTTCCAAAATGGCTTATAGGAATATTTTCCTATAGCAAATCACTTAAGCATATCTTTGTCACTTCCAAACTTTAAAATCATATGTGCCTAGAAACTCTAATTATCAATTCCATCTCTAAGCCATCCTAGAAAACAACCCTACTATTTTACCTTAGATGGTGATATCATTCATGATCATATACATAAAGACAATATGTCTTAACCATTCACCTTTATTCACAATTATAAAAAGATATAAAAATATTAAAACTTCCAGAATTCATGGTAGACATTTATAATTTCAAACCTTTAACTCCTATGTTAGTTATAATGAAGTATATACCTTGGTATTTCCTAAATTTATGAGAATATATTAACCATATTAATTACTCAAAGCTTTATGTATCAAATAATAATGAAGGAACACTATACATAAAAGTTTCTTTAATATTATGAGTTAATAAGGATTAAATCTCATGAGTTTATAGTAATGCATTCTTTAGTAAGTTCATAGATATTAGATAAATTAAATTCATATCAAAAGACCCTACAAATACTAAAAGGAAAGTATATATAAATAAAATAAATAAATGATAACATTATATAGTAAAAGTTCACAAAATAATACTATGTACATTTTAGTATTGCTACAATTATCTAGCATATAATTTCTATAGGATAAATTCAAACCAAATGTGAAAATACAAATCCGGGAACAAAATAGAAAAAGGAATTGAAGAAGAGAAAAAAAATATAAGAACAGTTTTCTGGCCGTGGCCCATTTCATCTCTCTTACTCATCGCTGATACGTTGGAAACGTATCTATAATTTTTGATGCTCCATGATTGTTTAGTATCTACTTTGCTTTACTTGTCTACACTTTGAGGTGATTTTTACATGTTTTCTGGTACTAACCTACTAACAAGTTGCAACAGTGCCAAATGCCTGTTTTCTGCTGTTTTTGGTTTCAGAAAAGTTAGTAAAGAAATATTCTTGGAATTGGACGGGACAAACGTCAAAGTCAATTACTTTCCATGGGGAATAAGAAGTCCAGAGGGGAGACGAGGAGGCGTGCCAGGGCGGCTAAACCCCCTAGGCGCGGGTGGGCCCTACCCCACGCCTGGGTAGTGTTTGCCCCCTCTGGCCGCCGCCTTGGCCTCCCCCTTCGCCTATAAGAAGCCCCTGATGCAGAAACCCTAAGAAACCAATCAAATATCCACAAAACCATTTGTAGCCACCGCCACCATCATCCCTAGATCGGGGTATCTGAAGTTCTTCCCGGCACCCTGCCGGAGGGGAGATCATCCTGGAGGCCTTCTCTCCGGTATGATGCGTGAGTAGTTCCACCTTGGACTATGGGTCCATGTAGTACCTAGATGGTTGTATATCCTCCTTTGTGCTTTCATGTATAGATATTGTGAGCTCCGTTCATGATCAAGATCTAATCTATTTGTAATCATTCATGTTGTGTTTGCGGGGATCCGATGGATATTGAGATTATTATGTTAGTTTGATTAATGGTTTTGTCTTTATGATTCTATCATGTATGAGTTGTTTGTGATCTTGCATGCTCTCCGTTGTTAGTAGATATCTTGGCCAAGTAGTTGCTAGTGACTCCAAGAGGGGGTATTTATGCTCGATAGTGCGTTCATGCCTCTAGTTTTCAAGGGAAGTGACAGAAATATCTTCGGTTGTAGATGTGCTGTTGCCACTTGGGAGAAAACAACGGTCTCTTGTTCATGGAATATGTGGACTGTTTACCTTACATACTTTGCTTAAAGCAGTTGTCTGTTGCTTGCAACTTAATACTGGAGGGGGATTCGGATGATAACCTGAAGGTGGACTTCTAGGCATAGATGCAGGTGGATGGCGGTCTATGTATCTTATTGTATTGCCCAATCGAATCTCATAGGATCTTTCTGACTAGTAATTGCATCTCATGCCTTGCTCAGTTCCTGTCAATTTCCCTGCTATAATTTGTTTACCCTTCATGCCATGTTGTTTATCTAAGGAGAGCACCTCTAGTGAACTATGGACCCCGGTCCAATCTTTACCATTGATACATCTTCCACTATTACTTGTTTACTTGCTACAACCCATTACCTTCCACACCATACGTTTAATCCTTTGTTATAGCAAACCCATTACCTTCTACACCATACGTTTAATCCTTTGTTATAGCAAACAGGTGAGCTTGACAACCTCACTGATTCGTTGGAGCAAAGTCTTGAGTTTGTGTTGTGCAGGTCTCCACGTTGCTTGCAACACCTGTGTGACGTTTCCTTCCTCCTACTGGTTCGATAACCTCGGTTTCTTACTGAGGGAAAACTTGCTGCTGTGATGCTTCACACCTTGCTCTTGGGGTTTCCAACGAAGCGCTCCTACATCCACTCAGTGCTACATCAGTCGCCCGCGAACAACCCAACAGTAGCCCAACTCTGGCCCAGTACCCCTTCGTTATTTTCCTGCTTTCTTCTTCCTCTCGCCAGAAAGCAGCACCGGCGAAGCAGCTGCCTGGCACCACGACCGTTGTCCGCCGTCGTCGCGATTATCGCTCCGCCAAGATTCGAGCCGCCGTTGTTCGTTGTCTATAAGAAGAACCCGCCGCACCGGCAAAGCTTATCCTTCTCTCTTTCCCCATTTTTCTTCTCTGACCAAAAACCTAGCCTCACCGGAGCTGCTCGTCGCCATTGTTCCTGAGCTTCCTTGGTCTCCCTGAGGGTACCGTTGGACTCGCCTCGTTGCCTTCGTTCCCCCAACCCAGTCCATGGAAGCCCGAATGCTTTCTATCGAGCCAATCGACATATCGTTGCCGCCGCCAGTCACCATCGCTCATCGCCGATTTAGAGCTCGCCTTCTCTCGCCGACAACCCTGCGAGCTTCCTGGTGAGTTACTCATCCTCCCGATTCTTTACAAATCATTGTTTGCTTCCTATATCGAGCATTCGCCGTGTATCAGTGAGCTCTGCTGCTCGTCGTCATCGCAACTCCGGTGCCAATGACCAAACTGGGGCAGCACCACTAGTTTATTGTTCGCCCCGACGCACTACTTCAAGCAATCCCCTGCACGCACGCTCGCTCTCTCTCTACCGCCATCCTCGCCGTCGTCTTCCATGCCACTGGCAAGGTGACGTCAGGGTGATGTCACCCTTCGCCACGTCGTCATGTTGACCGAGTCCGTTGACTAGTCCACGCTAGCGTGGTACACCAATAGGTCCACAGGCCCACCAGTCAGCGACTGGGTCTTGATTTAGCTTCGGTATAAAAAGTATCTCATGTTTATAAACTAGACAAAAACAATATATATACATTCAAACATAAATAAATTCCAGAAATTAAATAAAAGGATTAAACCTTGTTAAATCAATAACTTTTGTTTTAATTCAGAAAAATATATGTAATATATGAAAATGTTTGGAAAAATAAAATCTACAACTTAAAACTATTATAAAACATTATTATGTTAGTTAATTAAATAATTATTAGTTAATAAAGATTTTATAAGTAATAAAACTTTGATTCATATTTTAATAATGGTAAATGAAAAAATATATATAATATATCAAAATTCTTAGAAAAATAAGAACTATAACTTAATATTATAATCAGGTAATATATATCACCTAATTAAATAATTATCATTTATTAAGTGTTTATAAAGTAGTAAATCTTATAAAAATCATATCTTATTATTTATAAATCACAAAAATAAATGTAATATACCAAAAGGATAAAAAAATAGTACCTACATGTTAAAAATATAATATTCCACTTTTGAGGTAAATAAAAATTAAAACACTTTAATAACTTGAATTTAAACTTATTTCTTTAGTTGATAATTCATATAAGGGTAAATAAAATTTGCTAATATTTCTAAAATTAGCCAATTGAGTCTAATAAATAGTATTAGTCTTAAGTATTGATAATATTAAGTCAAAATGGTTCAACACATTTTAAATACAATCTTATTGAATTATCATTCAACCATAAGTGTAGATTATTTTTTTAAAAGAACCTTATCAAATGAAAAATCCTCAAGGATAACTTGGGTCTAAATAAAACCTTTTCCCTTACTTCAACCATAAGTTATAAACATACCAAAACACTATACTGAATCCATAAGTTGTTAAGTAATATTATTTCCTTGTTTCCAAACCATAACCACTCATTTATAAAAACATAAATGATTCTATTCCATTATAATCTTGAGAAACCACTATACCCAAATAAAAGTAATACCATTCCTAGTTAACTTTAAAGAAACCTTATGAAGTGAACAAAGTACAATTATCATAAACAGTACATTTTAGGTCCACCTATGCCCTTAAAGTTAAACCTCAGTCTACAAGACTATAAACATTATAATAAAGACGTTGTTATGTGTTTTATAGTTTACTTTGGTCTGTTTCAATTATGACCTAATGCGTCTCAAGACGAAACTAACCAAGTTAAAAAACAAGATAGATAAGTCTCAAATGCTAGTGATGTCATTATTCAAATGGAGTAATTATTTCTTACTTAAGGACTATAACTGGTAAGAACACTTAATAATATTAACTTAAAGTTTAAATACTTTTACTTAGTTAAGTAAGATATTCTTCAGAAGTTATTATTTTAAGAAACATGATAAAGCAAGACATAAGCATTCTTATGAAGGCTCTAAATGATGAACAACCCTTTTATACACAGTCTTTAGATACCCTTCCACACTTGCATGTTTTATTATGGTATGCTACTTATTATGTTTACATGTTGTTTCACTCACTCACAAGCCTTAATAAGAATCACAAATGTGAAACTTACCTAAAAAGTACAACACATTCTACAGGAACCATTTCCAGCAGCTAAACCCTAGATCAACGCTAATTCCAGGGATTCGAGTTTATCAAATTGCATTACATTACTTATGCATAATAGCATCTTGCCTCTTTAAACATTAGTCCTTACCGTACCAATGATGCTAATTTCAGATATTGGATCTTATATTGTCTCTAAGACCGTGAGTGCATAATCTTGCAATCGCAAAAGGCAAGTTCACACTTGCTCCTGTCCTTTGATTATTTTCTATAAAGTATTTTGCAAATCCAGTGTTGTCATCACCTGTATTTGAAAAAGGTCAGAAAACACTATTTTCATAATAATACGATTAAAGGTTAGTTACCATGAGGTAATAACCTACTATAAAAGTTCCGGTGGTAAAGGAACATATTACCTAGGACTTAACAACCAATGTCGCCAGTGATTCTTGCGCCGTATATTACGCGTTGACCATGAGATTTGGAATGGGACGGAGAAGTCAGCTGTATCTTTTCCCTCTCGCATGGAGCCGGATGTGCGGGTTGTGGCTGTTATCACTCGTAGCATGCATATATTGGTAATTCATAGAGGATATGCAGCATATGGGTGGGAACCCTCAACATCCCATGATAGTTCCGGCATCTGAACGGTATGTACTGCCAATTGCCGTAATTCAATAGGTGGGCTGGCGTACACCAAGGAGACATGCGGGGTCGCGGAGAAGGCAATGGTTGGCTTGGATATTAGTCTGGGCCTCACACCAAGGAAGTGTGAACGATCCTGCAACTCGGATGTGCAACAAGGATTTGATCTCTCATGGGTAAAGTAACGCACCTCTGCAGAGTGTAAGAACTATAACTTGTTACTCCCTGTTCTGGGAAGGAGCTATGAACACAGCGGGAAAGGAACTCCATGAAAGTTCTAGTAAACCCATGTGACACCCCTAGGATCAGGGCTAAACAAATCCCAGACCTTCATACGAAATAATCTTAACCTTGAGCTCGAGAATATACAGTGAAGAATCGGTAAAACGGCAGTGACCGTACGACACAAAAATTTATTACAGCAAGCTCATAACTGAGCAGAGAACCATATTATTACAAGTAGAGGTCACTAACCACAAACATCAAACAACGGAAGGCAAATTATGCTATTAAGTATAGCAAACTTAACAAATGGCCTAAGAGGCCTGAAGCATAAAGATGACGTCCCAGCCCATAGATTCCAGGCTGTTGGCCGGGAACCCCAAGCTACTCGTCGATGTCGATGTAGTACGAAACTTGTCTTCATGGGAACACTTACTCTGCCAAAAGTATCAACAAAGCAAGGGTGAGTACAAGGTGTACTCCGCAAGACTTATGGCTGGTGGAGGTGTTTTGCATAAAGCCATCTTTGTTTATAAAACAAGAGAGAGAAGCTCGTCTAATCAGAGTATTTTAAAAGGGGATAAGAGAACGACATCTCCAAAATATTGATCACCTTCTTTTGATATCCACCAAGTCATCAACATATACCAACTAGAATCACCCCTCGTACCCATGAGGAAGCATCCTTAAGCACAAGTTTATCTACCAAGTTTTACGATTAGGTTATAGTTCTCTATGATCTTAGAATCTAGTCACCAAGCGTTCATAACCGTGAACATGGCTTTTCGAAAATATTTAACCCTGCAGGGGTGTACAAATTTACCCACACGTACCAACCGACTCTTAATGCCAGATCATTAGCCCTCTTCCTTGGAAGGCCGACATAGGGTGGTTGGCCACGACCTTTACCTTGCTTTCGTTGAGACCATGAGTCACGCAATAAGTATGGTTCTGCCGTAATGGGTCAAATCCCGAAGCCGGTACTTAAAGATGTGAGGCGAGGTTGGTTTACCAGGGGCTCCATCCACCCCAAGCAACCCCGACCACACTTACCTACCTGTTATGATGCACCTTGCACCCGGCAAATCTTTCAAAAGGTTTCTATGCATATGTTGAATGGAACGCCCGAACTATGTGACTCATGGAATCTACTAGGCAATTTAATTAGGCGAGGGGTTCCCAAGCCCCGTGTGGCTGTACGCTCATCTCGGTTCCAAAGACAAGAACTCAGGTCCTAGTGGTGGGGAGCATGGGACTAGAAAAACCACATCCCACCGTGGCCTCCCATACAAGCCTTAGCATGTGTAACCTCATATCACCTCTGATATCATCTCATCGCGTTCTCCTGTCATACTAGATTCTCTGCATCTGATACATCAACTGGATGGAATAGAACTGATAGCTATGCATGGCTAAGAAGACACAGATACAAGCTCTAGCAGTGCACACAAGCCAAACCTAGTTATGATAGGAGCAGTGGATCGGGTAATATAAGCTAAAGGGAGTAATGCAATATATAGGATACTCTATCTATCGATAAAATACCACAGTAGAATAGTATGCATCATGGCAGAATTGAAATACTTTCGAAATCATAGGATTATATTATTATGGGGCTATGCTTGCCTTTGCCAGTTGATAACAGATAAGAAGATCTTCGGACATCTGGTACTTGACTTGATTATAGTTGGTCAAGTATTGTTCGTCGATCTTTGATCTTTGTCGGTGTTGATCTCGGTCTTCGATCTCGATCTCGATATGGTATTCTACCGCGAAGAACCAAACACCGGAAAGAGAGGGAAACAATCAGCACATGGCATCAATGTAATGCTCAAGAAAGTATGACGATATGACAAGTCGAATTGCATTGAAAAGTAACCCCTAAGGCATGCTCGACAATTTAATCGGGGTTTCGAGGGGTGCAAACCCTAACTCGGGGAAACTCCGGATGTATATGAGAGGGGTTACTATGTTATTCTAATTATACTTGTCATTTAAGTTATCGAAAATGCTTGATTATAGCTTAGATAGTTAGATCTCATTTTTCTGAACATTTTAATATATTATTGGTATTTTTCTGACTTATAAATAATTAGATATTGAATTTACAAGTTTTATTCAATTTCTGAAAATATCAAAGCCATTTAAATCATTTACTGCATCAGCACATAAGCGGGCTGACGTCGCCAGAGGGGGAGGGTCGTTTTTCACTTGGGTAGATACTAGCCACAGTGGTTGACCGGTGGTCGAGGCCACGTTGGATTCCACCTTGGCGCCACGCGGGACTCGCCGGATAACGGCCAGACGACGGCGGCAGACGGTGACAGGGGACGCGCGGGGCTAAGGGACCTAGACCGTTCGAACAAGGGCATCGCGGGCTACCTATTAGTGGTGGCGCCACTACTAGAAGTCACCGGAGATGCAACGGCGGAGCTCGCAGGTGTTCGGCGGCAGAGCAACATGGAGCAAGAGGGAAGATATGAAGGGGTCTAGGAGGACCAGCGGCTCACCGCGAATCAGACGGAGTCGATGGCGAGGAGCGGGGCAGCCGGACGACATCGGCAACGTCGATGGAGACGGCGGCCTGAGTTGGAGAAGATGACCCGATGCGGTCGATTCATAGCGCCCCGTCTTGATTCCTTCTGTGGGGATGAGGCTGGCATCACGGCGGTGCTCTTGGTGGTCTCAGGCAGGCGAGGGGAGCGCGGCAACGACAGTGATTCATCGACAACCTCCTCTAGGGTTTGGGCTCTTTCACGGGAGGGAAGAGAGAGGTCGCTGGAGAGGGGGAAAGTGGATGAGGGCGACGGGGACATGGCCGTGTCGTTCTTATCCATGCTCAGGGCTCGACGGACGGCCGGGAGGAGGCGGCGGGGATCGATGGAGCCGGTGACGACAGGTAGCTCCCTGCCTGTCTGGAGGAAGACGACGACAGGCAGGGGCGAAGGGGTACGGACCGCACTTGGGCTAGCGTGGGCCGCTGCTAGGCCTTAGTGTTGGGAATATGCCCTAGAGACAATCATGTATGATGAGATTTCCCATTGTATTCATAAAGATATTAAGTAGTCCTTGTATAAACATCTGATGTGTATTATTGAATATGTGATTCGGTTGTGGAACTACACATTCATGTTGTTTGTACTAAATATTCCTTGGTCATTGAGGTTGTGCTGGACACACAACTTAGACCAATGTGAAAGTCGGCTTGATGACTTGGTTCCACTTGTCATGGGCATGGAGATGCCATTCCGACTTACACAGATTCGGCTAAAGAGTTTAGCGATTCGGATTGACCCATATTGAGGTACAACGAACAAGTTTTCATTTGTATATCTCAATCAATGTAATCCTTATACCTGACGTTATTGCATAGTCCGAGTTGAGGATCACCGACTTAGGTTCTATCAAACGCTGATCCGTAACTAGGCAGTTATAAAGGCAGAGTTCGGGTCGACTGAGAATCAAGCTGCGTGACGTGAATAACCAAGATGGGATTTTTCCCCTCCACTCGAAGAGATATTCTCTGGGCCCTCTCGAATGATATGATTCGGAAAGCATGGCCATGCACGACTCGGTTAAGTGTTAACCGAGGCGATCGACTAAGAGTTAGTCGGGTGAATCACTTATCTCGGATCGAGAAGAGAGTTGGACTATTTAAGGGATGACAATTATTCGCCTATAGTATGACAAGGTATATCGTGAGGCAAAAGGGACTCGGACGTAAGTCACATTGGAAAGGCAAGTTGTCATGACTCTTTGATACTTGGGAGTCGGCACGTTCTGCTAGGAGCCGCTACCGACTGATCGATTGAGAGTCGGACTCTAATCGTGTCCAAGTAGCCATGAGCCTGCGGGGTCACACACTTAAGAGAGGGAGCAAGTTCGGATTAGATCTGAACTTAAAATCTGGTTGGGTTGGACCCGAGCCTGATTTGGACTGAGTCAGTGAGTCGGACTCACAGGGACTAATATTATATGGGCTTTACTGAATGGGCCACGCGAGCAGAGCCCACGTTCACTCCCTATATAAAGTGGAGCACCGTAACCCAGAAAGGTTAACCGTTGTCCGTTTAGGTCATTCCATGTGTTGGAAACCCTAGCTCCATAGCAGTCCTGCCATCATAACGAACCTAGCAGTTCGCCACCGGTGCTCCTCCTTGTACGTGTGGATACCAGCAGAGGTGATGTACGATCAGCACCAGGACGATCGGATCGCAAAGGGACCTTGCATCAATCGACGCGCTTCATCAAGAATCGCAAGCTGCGTCTAGTGGTAAACCTCATGGCCTTCTACCTCGGCTAGATCTTGGGATCACCATGTTAGACAAAAAAGGTTTGTTTTATCTCTGCGTGGCCCAACAGTGGTATCAGAGCAAAAGCTTCTGGTTTTAGGATCGACATCTCGCATATGTGATATTCGGTTGGCTGTAGATGAGACTTGTGTGTTGTTTGGTGGTCGATCTATGAGATAGATCGGTTTTGTATGAGGTTGATTGGATCAACTGTACTCGGGAATGGTAGATCTGATTTCCGTGATCATACTGCTGAGGTCGTGGAATGACATACCCCTACCGGTCGGCTTCCGCCATCGGGGTAGACTGTGACACGTAAATCCAGAAGCGGTCATCGAATATCAAAGAGTTTGATCAAATCGGAATAATGTTCGAAATCCATGTCCAGATCTTAGATAAGATCTACGTTTTCGGAAAAATCGCCGGGCGTTGTCCACACCCGCGAGGGACCGCTGGCTTCGCCCTGTCGTAGCGCCTTAGATGTCGTTGCGAGTTTCACAACGCCGATATATATCGTATCTATGCATAACTTGTTTTTGCAGGAAGTTGTGAATGGTATGGTTCATGTGCATGTGATGTATGTGTGTAATACATACGTGATCTGCGAATCACAGTTTTTGTCAGCCGGGTGAAGCCTAGGTGCTGTCATATTATTGTATAACAACCTGCGTGTCGGATTCTCTATGTAATTTACTTTACTAAGCTAGTTTAGTTGTTTGGAGAATCCGGATGACATGCAAAGCGATGTACATGTCGGCAACATGGAGTAATACGGCAAGTGACAAGAGTTGGAACGAGTCGGATTACAGGCTTTGTGGAGATTGAGATCACCATGAAGGGAGCCATACCATTTCACATTATAATTGATTTATTTTGTATTATTTTTATGTCTCTGTTTTACCTCTATTAGATAGTCGGTAAAATTTAATCCCTAAAAGAAGGTCTAGTCGGTTTTCCCCGCCAGTGTTTGCACCATCACAAGTCGGACATTTTTGGTAGTGGGCTCATAAAATTGAGGTGCTGCCAATTCTTTCCAACTAGGTGGATTCGAGTCGGACTCTTACTGTGGAAACACTCGGTAAGCTAGACGTGTCTGTCACAACGGTTGTGGAGCTCGGGGAAAATTCAGATGGGACCCGGGCATGTGATGCCACCCGTCCAACAGGAGTCGTATGAGATGCGATTGACAAGGAGTTGTCTACCTAGATCACTTGGCGGCTAGCGGTGATGCTAAAGCTCACTAGCCGACTTGCTTATTTAGGGTCCTGAATCACTAAGTAACCATTGGAGGGGTGTTGGTTCTAGTGGGATCATAAAATATTAAAATGTTTAATATGCTTGCTCTTTTATGAATACATGTTTTAAGTGTTTTGCATATTTTCTATTGTAGATCATGGCACCAAGTAGCAGTCACTCTCAGATATCCGGTTTTGTGTTGAGAACCATTCTTGAGAAAGATAAACTGAATGACACTAATTTTACCAACTGGTATCGAAATCTAAGAATTGTTCTCAAACAAGAAAAGAAGGACCATGTCCTAGACAACCCACTTCCAGATGAGCCGAATGAGAATGCGACTGTCGCTGCCACCAATGCCTACCGTCGGGCTAAGGATGAGTCCACGGATATTAGCTGTCTTATGCTTGTTCACATGGAACCAGACTTGCAAAAGCAGTTTGAGCATGTTGAGGCCTACGATATTATCGAAAGCCTCAAAAGTATGTTCCAGGCTCAGGCAAAGACTGAGAGGTATCAAGACTCTCAGGCTTTTCTGAGTTTCAAGCTTAAGGATGGTGATCCACTGAGTCCGCATGTGATCAAAATGGTTGGTTACGTGCAGTCTCTGGAGAGGCTTGGCTACCACATTAGCGAAGAGTTCGCTACGGATATAATTCTGAACTCTCTTCCTACTACATATGGGCAGTTCATTTGGAACTACAACATGCATGGTATGGATAAGAAGCTCACTGAATTACATGGGATGCTCAAGCAGGCAGAGGCGGATCTCAAGAAGGGTGCCAGTCAAGTGTTGATGGTGCAGAATAAGGCTAAGTTCAAGAAGAGTTCTTGGACTAAGAAGAAGGCTAAGTCGGGAGGAAAGCAGGACCAGGACCCGGTCCCAAGCGCTTCCTCAGGGACTAAGCCATCTCCTTCAGCCGGATCCACTTGCTTATATTGCAAGGCGGATGTCCATTGGAAGAGGAACTGCAGCAAGTATTTGGCCGACAAAGCCAAGAGTGGAGGTATGACTTCCGACTCAGGTACACTTGTTTGCAATGTTGTAGACATATATCTTGCTAATGCACCTAATAGTTCTTGGGTATATGATACTGGATCAGTTATTCACATATGCAACTCGTTGCAGGGACTGGTAAGAACTAGGAGCGTAGCAAGAGGCGAGGTTGATATTCGAGTCGACAACAAAGCAAGAGTTGCTGCGTTGGAAGTCGGACGATGTAACTTCATTTACCTTCCGGATTCATTATGGAACTGAATAATTGTTATTATGTTCCAGTGCTCAGTCGAAACATTATTTCTGCTTCATGTTTGATGAGGCAAGGCTATGCGTCGAATATCAAGAATAATGGTTGTTCTTTGTATTTGAATGATATGTTTCACGGCTTTGCACCCGTCCAGGACGGGTTATTTATTTTGAATATTGATGGTGAGTCGGTTTATAACATAAATGTTAAAAGGTTGAAACCAAATGATCTGAATATGACTTACTTTTGGCACTGTCGGATTGGTCATATAAGTTGGAAACGCATGAAGAAGCTCCATGATGATGGACTCTAACCCGCTCGACTTGGAGTCGTTTGAGACATGCTAATCTTGCCTACTCGGCAAAATGACCAAGACACCTTTTGCAAAGAGTTGTGAAAGGGCGTCCGACTTGTTGGGACTAGTATATAGTGATGTATGTGGACCAATGAGCACGACAGCCAGGGATGGTTATGAGGACTCCATTACCTTCACTGATGATTTGAGTATGTATGGATATATATACTTGATGAAACATAAATTGTAAGCCTTTGAAAAGTTCAAAGAATTCTAGAATGAAGCACATAATCAACTCGGCAAGAAAATAAAGTTTCTTCGGTCGGAACGAGGAGGCGAGTACATGAGCCATGAGTTTGATGACCATCTGAAAAGTTGCGGAATAGTTCCTCAACTTACTCCGCCAGGAACGCCGCAAAGGAACGGTGTTTCAGAAAGGCGGAATCGGACCTTGTTGGACATGGTACAATCAATGATGAGTCAGACAGATCTGCCTTTATCATTTTGGGGTTATTGTCTAGAAATAGCGGTGTTCACACTAAACAGAGTACCATCAAAGTCGGTAGAGAAGACGCCGCATGAGATGTGGACAGGCAAAAGGCCGATTTTATCTTTTCTTAAGATTTGGGGTTGTGAAGCATTTGTCAAGCGACTTCAGTCGGACAAGCTTACGGCCAAGTCGGATAAGTGAATTTTCGTGGGGTATCCGAGGGAAACCTTGGGTTACTACTTCTACAACCGAGAAGAGGGCAAAGTGTTTGTCGCTCGGAACGGTGTCTTCCTTGAGAAAGAGTTTCTCAGTCGGGGAGTAAGTGGGAGCACGGTGCAACTCGAAGAAATTTGAGAGGAACCGGCTAGTAACGAGTCGGTAAAAACCTTGGAGGTTGAGCCGGTCGTGGTAGCTGAGCCGGCAGAAGCACATGTACTACGAAGATCGGCAAGATTACGAAGTGTTCGTGATGTGTTACTGTTAGATAGTGATGAGCCGGAAAATTATTCGGAAGCGATGGTGGGATCTGATTCCGATTCATGGCTTGGAGCCATGAGATCCGTGTTAAAGTCCATGGATGAAAATCAAGTTTGGAACTTGGTTGATCTGCCAGACGGTGCAAGACCCGTCGAGTGCAAATGGGTCTTTAAGAAGAAAACTGATATGGATGGAAATGTTTCTGTCTATAAAGCACGTCTTGTCGCGAAGGGGTTCCGACAAGTTCAAGGAGTTGATTACGACAAGACTTTCTCACCTGTAGCGATGCTTAAATCAGTTCGGATCATGTTAGCTATAGCAGCCTATTTCGACTATGAGATATGGAAGTTGGATGTCAAAACGGCTTTCCTTAACGGAAATTTAACCGAGGACGTGCATATGATACAGCCCGAGGGTTTTGTCGATCCGGCTAATGCTGACAAAGTGTGCAAACTTCAGAAATCCATTTATGGGTTGAAGCAAGCATCTCGGAGTTGGAATATTCGCTTTGATGAGGTAGTCAAATCGTTTGTCTTCATCAAGAGTGATCATGATTCTTGTTTATACAAGAAGTTTAGTGGGAGAAAAATAAACTTTCTAATCTTATATGTGGATGACATATTATTGATTGGAAATGATGTCCAAATGTTGCAAGAAACCAAGGAATCATTGGAAAGGAGTTTCTCAATGAAAGACTTGGGTGAGGCAACATACATCCTCAGAATCCGGATCTATAGAGATAGATCAAGGAGGCTCATTGGATTGAGTCAGTGTACTTATTTGGACAAAGTGATGAAGAAGTTAAACATGGAATCGTCTAAGAAGGGGTTCTTACCAATGTTCCATGGTGTAAAACTTAGCAAGACTCGGTGTCCTTCGACAACTGATGAGCGAAGTCAGATGAGTGCGATTCTGTATGCTTCTGCAGTCGGATCCATCATATATGCCATGATTTGTACTAGGCCAGATGTTTCGTATGCTCTAAGTGTTGTGAGCAGATACCAGGCTGATCCTGGAGAAATCCACTGGACAGCGGCTAAAAATATCCTAAACTACTTGAGAAGGACTAAGGATATGTTCTTGGTTTATGGTGGTGAAGATGAACTCGGTGTAAAGGGTTACACGGATGCGAGTTATCTTACCGACTATGATGATTCTCGTTCGCAATCCGGATACGTGTTTATTATAAACGGAGGTGCTGTGAGCTGGAAGAGTTCCAAGCAAGAGACTGTGTCTGCATCTACAATAGAGGCTGAGTATATTGCCGCCTCGGAGGCAGCAAAGGAAGCTGTTTGGATGAGGAATTTCCTCATGGATCTTGGTGTGGTTCAGGGCTCGTCCAATCCGTTAGACGTGTATTGTGACAACAATGGTGCTATTTCACAAGCCAAGGAACCTAGACACCACCAGAAGAACAAGCACATACTCATGCGGTACCACCTGATTTGCCAGTTCGTGGATCAGGGTGATATCAAGTTATGCAAGATACACACGGATGCAAATATTGTGGATCCATTAACAAGGCCGTTACCACAGCCAAAGCATGAGGCGCACCTAAGAGCCATGGGCATTAGATGCTTAGACATGTGATGTCGTAAGATTGACTCTAGTGCAAGTGGGAGACTGTTGGGAATATGCCCTAGAGGCAATCATGTATGATGATATTTCCCATTGTATTCATAAAGATATTAAGTAGTCCTTGTATAAGCATCTGATGTGTATCATTGAATATATGATTCGGTTGTGGAACTATACATTCATGTTGTTTGTACTAAATATCCTTGGTCATTGAGGTTGTGCTGGACACACAACTTAGACCAATGTGAAAGCCGTCTTGATGACTTGGTTCCACTTGTTATGGGCATGGCGATGCCATTCCGACTTACACAGATTCGGCTAAAGAGTTTAGCGATTCGATTGACCCATATTGAGGTACAACGAACAAGTTGTCATTTGTATATCTCAATTAATGTAATCCTTAGACCTGAGGTTATTGCATAGTCCGAGTTGAGGATCACCGACTTAGGTTCTGTCAAACGCTGACCCGTAACTGGGCAGTTATAAAGGCAGAGTTTGGGTCGACTGAGAATCAAGTTGCATGATGTGAATAACCAAGATGGGATTTTGCCCCTCCACTCGGCGAGATATTCTCTGGGCCCTCTCGGATGATATGATTCGTAAATCATGGCCATGCACGACTCGGTTAAGTGTTAACCGAGGCGATCAACTAAGAGTTAGTCTGGTGAATCACTTATTTCAGATCGAGAAGAGAGTTGGACTTTTTAAGGGATGACAATTATTTGCCTATAGTATGACAAGTTATATAGTGAGGCAAAAGGGACTCGGACGTAAGTCATATTAGAAAGGCAAGTCGTCATGACTCTTTGGTACTTGGGAGTCGGCACATTCTGCTAGGAGCCGCTACCGACTGATCGATTGAGAGTCGAACTCTAATCGTGTCCAAGTAGCCATGAGCCTGCGGGGTCACACACTTAAGAGCGGGAGCAAGTTCGGATTGGATCTGAACTGAAAATCTGGTTGGGTTGGACCCGAGCCTGATTTGGACTAAGTCAGTGAGTCGGACTCATAGGGACTAATATTATATGGGATTTAGTGAATGGGCCGCGCGAGCAGAGCCCACGTTCACTCCCTATATAAAGTGGAGCACCGTTACCCAGAAAGGTTAATCGTTGTTCGGTTAGGTCATTCCATATGTTGGAAACCCTAGCTCCACAGCAGTCCTGCCGTCGTAATGAACCTAGCAGTCGCCGTGCTCCTCCTCAGACGTGGATACCAGCAGAGGTGATGTACAATCGCACCGGACGATCGGATCGCAAAGGATCGATTGCATCAACTGACGCGCTTCATCAGTAATCCGCAACTGCGCGTCTAGTGGTAAACCTCGTGGCCTTCTACCTCGGCTAGATCTTGGGATCACCACGTTAGAGGAAAAAGTTTTGTTTTATCTCTGCGTGGCCCAACACTTAGCTGTTACGCGTTGGCGACAGGGAGGAGAGGAGAGGGATGGGCCAGCCTGTTTGGCTGTTGCTGCCCTTTTTTTAATCTGAAAACCTTTTTCCAATTATTTTTCTATTTTCTGTTTGTATTTTGAATTTCAAATATGTTTTTTGGATGTTTTAAAATTACCAGAAGCTTTTGTAAAATATACCAACTATTGTGGGGCCATTTTATTTAGATTGGGCTCCACACATTTTGATAGTTTTCAAAATACTCAAACCATTTGAATTGTTTCAAAGAGGGGAAAAGGTTAGGGTTTAGGGTTTTATTATTTTCTTCAATGCACAAATTAATAGATGATGCTCATGAGTGCACAAACAAACCCTAAATAGTAATTAGCTAATATTGGGGTGTTACAGCTCTATCCCCCTTACGAGAATCTCGACCCAAGATTCCAATGGTAGGAAGAGAGACAGAGAGATAAAGAAACAGGACCATTCTAAGGATAAGAGGGAAACACACTAAACAACACACCAAGTATTTCATGGTTAACTCATGGATGGAGTGTTTAGAAACAACTCTGAGATAACAACATGAAACACTTAAAGGTAAAAGAAGAACAAGAGGATAAGGTTTCAAGTTTTTAGATAGATGGTCTTCATAAGGATTGAGACCATGGAGCTTCAGAAGAGTTTAAGCTTCTAAGAAGGAAGGCTTACAACAGAAAAAACATAACCACAGACTTCGAGAATTGAACCTCTACTAAACAACTTACGTAGAGATCTCGGATTGCAGAGATGCGGATCAACAAAACCAAGTTGTTGAACTACTTTTGACATAGAAGAGTCACTCTTTCATTCAATAGAAGGCCAAGACAGAAAGGTGTTTGTCACATCCCAAAATTTTCCAAATTTTGAAATGTGAAAAATTAAATAAATAAAATAAAACTTTGTTGAAATTTAGGATGAGAAGAAACTTTTTGATTCCAATTGGGAAACATCCAAAACCTATTTCGATCAAATAAAACCCTAAAGGGATTTAAAAAAATAAACAATAAAGTTAAAATATTTGGAATCACTATTTTTGGATCTTTTAATAAAAAGATTTGGTTTCCAAAATAAAAGGTAGAATTATAAATAAGGATTATTTTATAGAGCCAAATTAAATCTTGGCCAATCTTTTGAAATAAAATATTCCTATTTGATAGAAAGAGTAAAGGTTTATTTAAATAAAATAATGAGGATTTATTAATACCCAATTTTATTAAAGTAAAGGCTTTACCATATTAAATAAACAATAAAACTTGTTAATTTGTTTTAAATAAGTTTTCGAAGTGTTTTATTTATTCAAATAAAACCTACTGAAAAGATTTTGGTATTATTTAGATTTCAAATGGAGTTTTTAATAAATCAAATCCTATTTGAATTAATAACTATGGACTATTTTATTTAATTATTAAATAGATCCTAAAAGAATAAAAGTATTATTTTATTTTGGACTTTGGTTTGTGTTGTTAAACAGAACTAAAAATTATAAAAAGTTTGGCAAAGGATTTGAATTCATTTGAGTGTTTGAATTGTTTGAATAAAATCAAAACAGAAAATCAAATGGAAAAGGAAAAAATTCAGTACAAAAAAATGAAACAGATAGCAGCCCAACTAAGTGCCCAAGATCCCAAATTTCAACTGAACTCCCACGCGCGAAACGTTTTTCACCCACAACCGCACCCGCAGAGCGACAGACAGGCAGGCCCCACTCCTATTTCCTCCACCTCGCTGACAGCACGGCCCCACACTCATGTTCATCATCTCCACCACGACCTCGTCGCCCTGCCGTTGCTGCCGAGTTACTGCCGGCATCAATACACGTAAATGGCCAAATAATTCTCGTTGTGATCACGTGTACTTACTTGACCCTGTCCCCTCTCTCTTCCCACACAAACAGCTCCTCCCCTCTGCCCCTAGGCTGACCCAATTCGCCCCCACACCAACACTGTCTCCGACGACTTCCCCGACCAATTCCAGCGCCGTCCAGCCGCCTCTCGCCTCCCCGAGCACGCGAGCTTGCTCCTCATACCAGTGCGCACCTGCCAGTGCCTCCCGTTCACTCGCGCTTTCCCCAGAGCGTCGGCAAGGACAAGCTCAACGTGCCGCCGCGTCTGCCACCTCTCCGGCGACCCCTCCCCGTAAGAACAGATCGCCCCTTTCTCTCTGCTTGTAAGCCGCATGTTCAGCGTCTTCACGCGCACCTAACCGTGTAATTCTTTTGCTTTGGCATGGCCTATAGCCTCGCCTCCGACAAGGACCAGACGGACCCGACGGTGAACCCAACTCCGACGAGCGATTACTCCCGCCCCCGTGCGCCCCTTGCCTCCTCGCGACCACCTTGAGCTTCACCTCGACCTCGCGAACACGGTGAGACCCTCCTCTGTCTTCCTTGATTCCTGGTTCATCGGCTAGCACACCGTCTGACCGTGCGTCGCCGCCAGCCACCGTCGGCGCCGCTCGAGTTAGGTCAAGTCAGTATGCACCATTAGATGTTAATCCAGTGGATGAGAATAGAACTTAAACAAAGAGGTACGAGCCCATTTGAGCCACTAGATCTAACTTAAATTCTACGGTTCGCAGAGTCCGATCCGAACAAAATGGTACCGGGCAGTAGAAACACGCCGCGTGGCACTGGTTTGATATAAAACAAAATTTTGAATCAGATTGATATGCAAACTTGTAAAATTCATAACTTTAAATCTACACGTCCAAATTTTGCAAATTTTATATCAATGGAATCAGCAGAACATGTACTTTCCAACCATTCATTTTGTTTAATGTTTTGATTCTGGAAAATTGGTTGAAATTGCAGAAACTTGTGTAGGCTTATTTTGAATATAAAAATTGTTCTAGATAAAATTTTAATGTGAGATCTTTGCAAAATGGTTTGTTGTGAACCTACTGACCCTAGGAACCAACATATGGATTTAAAATGTATTTTGTGAAGTTTAGGAATAGATACTTGAATTAGCTCGTTTCTAGTCAAATAAAAATATTGATTTTGATATGGAAATGATTTTTGAGTAAAACCTTTGGGAAATGATTTGTTTCAAACCTTCTAACCCTAAACACCAAGTTTTGTGAATTAAAAACTTATTTGATGAACAATACAAAATTATTTCTTTGATAAAAGCATTTTCAAACACATAAAATAATGAATTGGTTTAGAAATGGTTTATAGATAAAACCTTTTGCAAATGGTTTTACCACTTTAGTAAAAGGACCACTTTGAACTTTATAATGTTTAGAGCCTAGTAGAAACCACCTTTGCAAATAAAACTACCTTTTGCATGCTTGCATGCATGACCTTGTTTGTGTTATTTTATGTGTGACTTATTGTTTGAATGTTGTGTTGAATATGGGTTTGCTTGATTGAATTGTAGTGAAGTTAGAAGAGTGTGATATTAGCAAGATCAAGAAGTGAACCAACATTCTCTACCAAAAAGGCAAGTGACACTATCTTCCAAGTCCTACTATTTTCATTGCACTTAGTAGATTTTTGTAACATGGATGAAAATGATTTCTATATTTTATGCTATGCTAAATCCTAATAGGATACCCTTATATATTCCTTAGTGGAAACATGGTAGTTGTAGTATGCTTAGCTCTGCTATATATTGGGATGGGATACATGTTATGATTATATGAAGAGTTAAAAAGACTTATGTTTTATATAATAAAACAATTACTCAATGAACCACCTGGGTGGACAAGGATACTCAAGTTTGGACAAGGTGGCAACAAAAGGAACCATGTTTATATGGCAATCTCTTTTTGTTGTGCACTAGAAAAAAACCACCCAGAGACTTAGAGATTGAACATGTTTCTCGTACAGTGGCTTCCGTGTACAACCACATGCTAAATGAGCTCTGGCTTAGTCAACTACATAGTGGAAGACCCATGCATTGGCATCTCCAGGTGAACTAGACTTGTGCTAGGGAACTTGAAACCCTACATTGGTGCCTGGAAGACAAGCTAGCATTGTGTATTGGGAGGACTCCTATGGAAAGACTTTGTCACATTCTCAATCTGCCAGTACTCCATCTTGGTGAGTACTTATCCAGCGGCCACTGGTGGCATCAAGATGAGATTGTGTCATGTGGGTAAAGTGTACAACTTCTGCTGAAGATCAAATTCTAAGTACTTAGCCGTGTCCCCGGTTATGGACAACACTGAGCAACTAAGGCCTGAAGCTATGGAAGATCTCGACATTCCAATTTATCAAAGTTAAAAACTTGAGGGTGACAACAAGGGATTAGAAGCACTTGGAGTTTTCCAAAATGTTCAAAAATATTTGACAAAGATAAAAAAACTATTTTGAAAAGATAGGACAAAACTATATTGCTTTCTGCAAATGAGCCTAAACCCTACTTAGCCAAATATGCATGTAATGATAGGATCCACTTATTTCTACATAGTAGTGAAACTTGCCAATACAATTCAAATGTATTGACCCTTGTGGCTGCAACTTATTATGTTGCAGGTTTGTTTGATGTTAGTGAAGTTTATTGAATAGGATTACAAGTCTACAACCAACATGACTGCTTGTGGCACTTTGAAGCTGAAGGACCCCATGCTTGTAGATATTCTGCTGCAATGTAATGTGATATCCAAATGAGCTATGTAAGATGTAATGATTTATTTTATTCCTGGTTATAAAGTTGTATTATGACCTTTGTTTCTTGATATTACATCTTAACTGTGGATGCTAGCAATTGATCCAGGGACTAGCATTGTAAACACAGGGATCTCTACCTTTTTAAAGGTTGGGAACCTTACAGTGTTTTGGTGGAGAGGACTCGTAAGAGTCACAAGTAACATGTAGCAAGAGGAGCTTCAGATTACCAAAATCATAGCCACTCTGAAAACATGATTGAGAAAACAAAGGAAACTCTTTATTCATCCAGGTTTATCAGAGTCTTTGCCAAAATATCATGATATCACTTTTCCCCACTAGATGAATAGTTAAGAAGATTCCTGATGATACGAGAAGAAAGAAACTTCATTCTCAGACTTCAATTACTTGGCACAACAAAATGATTGCCAACATAAAAGGTCTGGAGGACCGACCGAGAGACATTTAGCAACACTACTTTAGATGTTCTCCTTGATGTTGGAGAAATCAATCATCAAGTAAAGGTCGGACTTCGTATACAAAGGAAACCATAAGAACAACTCCTATAATAAATCATAGAAGATGCCTTATGAAGAAAGGTTGTTATTGCTAGATCAAGAGAATATGACAGAAGGTCTTTCCGGCTAAGGGTGTCAACCATTACATCAATCTTGCCAGATTTACAAAGAGATCTATGTCAAAAACTTGAGGAGCACCAACCATCATATCTGCTTGAGATTCAGATTTGGTTAGGTGGTATGATATTTCAGACTCAACATGTCCGAATAGAAAGTTTGCAACATTTACTGCAAAGGTAAAGTTACTAGATTCTTAATATATGGACTATAGTGTCAAGCTCCAAAAGACTGAGCTAGATTGCTATACCCATGGATTAGCAACTTGTCGAAGGACAACTGCACACACATAAATTACTAATAATAAAACACACATGTATCCTTAAGGAACAGAGATAACTCTACTCGAATCCACGGCGACATCTTTCATCATTTGCACATGAACCAGAGAAGGTTACTTCTAACATCCAGAACACACACACTTCGAGATGACTCGAAGATGGTTCTCAAAAGTTTCCAACATTAATGCCAAATGTTCCATATGAATCAAATCTATTATGGAGAAGATGAGGATGTCATCGACAGGCTCAACAACAAACTTATCAAGACACTCCAAGAAGATGGACTCATATGTCGTATGAACAAGGCGAGAGTATTGGTCAGACCAAAGACATGAAGATGTACTCAAGTGAAAGATCATAAGTAACAACATCATCAAGATAGTCCATGGAACTGAGTTTGATTTGACGATAACCCAAATCAAATGAAAGGTGGGGGAAGATAACATATCCTCAAAGGAAATATTATCATTCTTCAACACGAACAAAACTAGATATCCCTTTAACAAGTAACAGAGTCGAATAGAACTTTTCTCTTACAACTATCCAAGTTGTTGTTTAAGCTCAACCAACTAGTTCAGGGGTATCCAGTACGGATCCTTAGAGAAAAGGGCAGTTCAAAGAACTTGCTTGCTCAAGAACTTGACAACACGGTCATGTGGCAACATGGCGATACTTCTAGAAATACGTCCAGAATATCACGAACCACCGATATGTCACTTAGTTCGAGAGGAAACTTGCTTGGTAAGGCAAGAAGACATAGTCTCAGAGTGTCGGCACGAGCCAAACTCTTTGACTGAAGAGAGTGCACCAGAATAACGGACTTGGTAACACAGTCATACTTTGCTTAGTGGCATGGTTAACCAATCACGCTAAGAATGACTCAAATGTCCTTAGAGTTCAAAACAATAATAATTGTTAATAACCTCGGATGGCCACATTATTACGCACACGCAACTTTCACAAGCGCGAAAGCTCGGAAAAGGGTGGGTAACGATGTGTAAAAGCATCACTTCATTAAGGGGTCATAAAACTCAGCACTATCTCTTAGTATAAAAGAGTGTGATACTTGAAGGTAGAGCAGATAGAAGCTAATCAATGCTTCTTGATCTGCAGATTACACCACTTTGACCTATTCCTAGATACGACGAGGTACTGGAGTTCGTTTTTCCTAGATGTTCCCGAAATGGTTTGTCATGACAGACCACAAGAGTATCTTGCATCGGAAGACACCAATGCACACGTACTACTTGGCTACCACTAGTAGACAAAGGTCGGAAAACAACAAGGGAAAAAGAACATGCTCGGGATGGAATCCCGAGATGTGGATGCATAAGTCAACAATCTTCCGAAGACCAATGCATAGAAGGGGTAAGGTGTGGCAGAGTCACAAGTATAGATGCGAGACTCTCGAGAAGTACTCTTGTCGTGATCTGTTTGGTTCCATTAAAGAACATCTGCCATAGCTAGTGGTAGGGGAAGTCCTTCATTGTCACAATTCAATCGCGACAAAGACCACAAGCTTAAAGGGTAGAATTTTAATATCAGCCATCCTGAAGTAATGTATGAACATTAACAACAGGGGTCAAAGGATTGGATCTTGGAATAAAGATCAGCTTCATGTACAAGATTCACAACACTAGAATCCAGTGCAATCGGGGATCTTGGGTTCAAGTCCAAGGGTTAAAACCCGAGAAAATAGTAACTACTACTTGAGTGACACAGCGTACACTACAAAGTAATAGTCGCAAGGTATCTTTCAAAATAAGAAACAACTTATGAAGTACCCAACAAACAAAAAGGAGGCACACGAGGCGAAACGAAACCTCGAAACCTAGAATAGAACACTGTGGATTATTACATTGTAGGATCCATAGAATAAAGAGATCATGATGGAAAGGAATCTCTCATGTGAACAGGAGCAAAGGGAAACAAGGAATTCACAACACACAACTCTAGAAAACTCAACACTAGGTCAAATGGTTGAGAACCGGCATGCCTGAAGAGGCACCTAAGTTTTGAAAAACCGGACAAGATAGCAAAACTTTTCCAAATCAACACAAGATAAGATGACCCAGAATTAGAGAGAAACTGGATAAGGAATAAAAGAAGCATACTAGAGTTTTCGCAAATACTTTTCAGCTTTCAAATAGTTTTCATAAACACTAGACTCAACATCGACCAATAGCAAGGTTTTCCGACGGTCAGTACTGCTCTGATACCAAAACCTGTGACACCCCCGGGATCAGGGCTAAAAAAATCCCAGACCTTCATCTAAAATAAGCTTAATTTTGAGCTCGATAATATCCAGTGAAGAATCGGTAACACGGCAGTGACCCTACGACACAAAAATTTATTACAACAAGCTCATAACTGAGCAGAGAACCAAATTATTACAAGCAGAGGTCACTGACCACAAACATCAAACAACGGAAGGAGAATTATGCTATTAAGTATATCAAACTTAACAAATGGCCTAAGAGGCCTGAAGCATAAAGATGACGTCCCAGCCCATAGATTCCAGGCTGCTGGCCAGGAACCCCAAGCTACTCGTCGATGTCAATGTAGTACGAAACTTGTATTCAAGGGAACACTTACTCTGCCAAAAGTATCAACAAAGCCAGGGTGAGTACATGGTGTACTCCGCAAGACTTATGGCTGGTGGAGGTGTTTTGCATAAATCCATCTTTGTTTATAAAACAAGATAGAGAGAGAGAGAAGAAGCTCGTCTAATCAAAGTATTTTAAAAGGGGATAAGAGAGAGACATCTCCAAAATATTGATCACCTTGTTTTGATATCCACCAAGTCATCATCATCTACCAACTAGGATCACCCCCTCGTACCCATGAGTAAGCATCCTTAAGCACACGTTGATCTACCAAGTTTTACGATTAGGTTATAGTTCTCTATGATCTTAGAATCCAGTCACCAAGCGTTCATAACCGTGAACACGGCTTTTCGAAAATATTTAACCCTGCAGGGGTGTAAAACTTTACCCACACGTACCAACCGACTCTTAATGCCAGATCATTAGCCCTCTTCCTTGGAAAGCCGGAAGAGGGTGGTTGGTCACAACCTTTACCTTGCTTTCTCCGAGACCATGAGTCACGCAATAAGTATGGTTCCACCATAACAGGTCAAATCCCGAAGCCGGTACTTAAAGATGTGAGGCGAGGTTGGTTTACCAGGGGATCCATCCACCCCAAGCAACCCCGGCCACGCTTACCTACCTGTTATGATGCACCTTGCACCCGAAAAATCTTTCAAAAGGTTTTCTATGCATATGTCGAATGGAACGCCCGAACAATGTGACTCATGGAATCTACTAGGCAAGTTAATTAGGCGAGGGGTTCCCAAGCCCCGTGTGGCTGTATGCTCATCTTGGTTCCAAAGGAAAGAATTCAGGTCCTAGTGGTGGCGAGCATGGGACTAGAAAAACCACATCCCACCCTGGCCTCCCATACAAGCCTTAGCATGTTTAACCTCATATCACCTCTGATATCATCTCATCACGTTCTCCTGTCATACTAGATTCTCTGCATATGATACATCATCTGGATGGACTAGAACTGACAGATATGCATGGCTAAGCAGACACAGATACAAGCTCTAGCAGTGCACACAAGCCAAACCTAGTTATGCTAGGAAGTGGATCGGGTAATATAAGCTCAAGGGAGTAATGCAATAGATAGGATACTCTATCTATCGATAAAAGACCACAGTAGAATCATATGCATCATGGCAGAATTGAAATACTTTCGAAATCATAGGATTATATTATGGTGGGGCTATGCTTGCCTTTGCCAGTTGATAACAGATAAGCAGATCTTCGGACATCTGGTACTTTACTTGATTATAGTTGGTCAAGTATTGTTCGTCGATCTTCGATCTTCGTCGGTGTTGATCTCGGTCTTCGATCTCGATCTCGATATCGTATTCTACCGCGAAGAACCAAACACCAGAAAGAGAGGGAAACAATCAACACATGGCATCGATGCAATGCTCAAGAAAGTATGATGACATGACAATTTGAATTGCATTGAACAGTAACCCTAAGGCATGCTTGGCAATTTAATCGGGGTTCCGAGGGGTGAAAACCCTAACTCAGGGAAACTCCGGATGTATATCATAGGGGTTACTATGTTCTTCTAATTATACTTGTTATTTAAGTTATTTAACAATGCATTATTATAGCTTAGATAGTTAGATCTCATTTTTTTGAACATTTTGATATATTATTTGTATTTTTCTGACTTATAAATAATTAGATATTGAACTTACAAATTTTATTCAATTTCTGAAAAAATCAAAGCCATTTAAATCATTTACTACATCAGCACATAAGAAGGCTGACGTCACCAGAGGGGGAGGGTTGTTTTTCACTTGGGCAGATACTAGCCACAGTGGCTGACTGGTGGGGCTGAGGCCACGTTGGATTCCACCTTGGCGCCACGCGACACTCGCCGGAGAACGGCCAGACGGTGGCGGCAGATGGTGACAGGGGACGCGCGGGGCTAAGGGACCTAGCCCGTTTGAACAAGGGCATCACAGGCTACCTATTAGTGGTGGCGCCGCTAGCTAGAAGTCACCGGAGATGCAGCGGCGAGCGGCGGCAACGGCGGAGCTCGCAGGTGCTCGGCGGCAGAGCAACATGAAGTGAGAGGGAAGAGATGAAGGGGTCCAGGAGGACCAGCGGCTCACCGCGAATCGGACGGAGTCGATGGCGAGGAGCGGGGCAGCCGGACGGCGTCGGCAACATCGATGGAGACGGCGGCCTGAGTTGGAGAAGATGACCCGATGCAGTCTATTCGTAGCGCCCCATCTTGATTCCTTCTGCGGGGATGAAGCTGGCATCACGACGATGCTCTTGGTGGTCTCAGACAGGCGAGGGGAGCTCGGCAACGGCGGCGATCCGTCGGCAACCTCCTCTAGGGTTCTGGTTGTCGCACGGGAGGGAAGAGAGAGGTCGCTGGAGAGGGGGAAACTGGATGAGGGCGACGGGGACGTGGCCGTGTCATACTTATCCATGCTCGGGGATTGACGGACGGCCGGGAGGCGGCGGCGGGAATCGATAGCGCCGGTGATGACAGACAGCTCCCTGCCTGTCTAGAGGAAGACGACAACAGGCAGGGACGAAGGGGTACGGGCCGCACTTGGGCTGGCGTGGGCCGCTGCTAGGCCTTAGCTGTTGCGTGTTGGCGACAAGGAGGAGAGGAGAGGGATGGGCCGGCCTGTTTGGCTGTTGCTGCCCTTTTTTTATCTGAAAACCTTTTTCCAATTCTTTTTCTGTTTTTTCTTTCTATTTTGAATTTCAAATCTGTTTTTTTGGATGTTTTAAAATTACCAGAACCTTTTGTAAAATATACCAACTATTGTGGGGCCCTTTTATTCAGATTGGGATCCGCACATTTCGATAGTTTTCAAAATACTCAAACCATTTGAATTGTTTCAAAGAGGGGGAAAAGGTTAGGGTTTAGGGTTTTATTATTTTCTTCAATGCACAAATTAATAGATGATGCTCATGAGTGCACAAACAAACCCTAAATAGTAATTAGCTAATACTGGGGTTTACAACCCGTGAAGGCTGACGGACATAGCTTTTCAGAATAAAAGCAACCTTTAAAGAAATGTTTACAAAAATCTGCATTTCCTTGACCTACGGTCTGTGGCTATAGATATAGTGCATCAAACACTCTTTTTTAGTGAACTTGCTGAGTACGCTCGTACTCAACGTATCTTCTTAACCCTTGATAGATTCTAGAACCAATGCAGGCGACGTCTGCATCGACTTATGCTCAAGGGAATCTTCATAAACAACTCAAACTCTTCATTGAAGTCAAGGAAGTCACCATATATATATATATATCAATTAAAGTGAAGACGAAGTTACTAATTAGATAGAAATATAATCTCTCGACATAGAACCTATTTCTGTAGAGTATTGCTCTAGCAGCAATGCAAGCCTTAATAATTCAGATACTAGTCTATTAGTATATTAGATTTGAGTTTTTTATTTCTGATTCTTCTTTGTAAGAAGTTTCTTTCTCTCTCTTTAACCTAGAGTGTTCTCTGGATCTTGTGTAAAGAGTTGAGTTGTAACCTATAGTCATGTCTTGGACATGCTGTGTTTCTATTGTACCACTCTGAGGGATGTAATACTAGTAAACGACATTTTATTGGTGTTATGTCAATGACTATAGTGCACTACATCATGCAATGGTATGCTGTGTCACCGCAGCTGGTATCAGAGCATATGCTTTGACCTTAGGATTAAAACCCTTTTAGGAAGATCTGTAGGTTGGATAGTGATATAGGAGCCATCTTATCTAAACCAAGTATTCTTATGACTTGTGATGAGTATCCACTTGAGCATAACCTTGTCACACTTAAGTTGGATGCTTAAGTCATATTTCTTAGGGGTAGTTATCTATCTTCTCCCGGTAAAGTGTTGTTTAGTGTCTTCCAAAGGATACATAACCCACCAAGATACTTTAGGAAAGCTAATTGGTCATAGTAGATTAGGATCAAGTGTAAGACATCAATTCAAGTAGTCTTAATGGTGTAGCCTAACCCTAAAATTCAGGTAGCACAATGGAATATTATTGTTAGTTGATAACCAAAGACAATATGATGAATATCATTAGGATAAATGTTGATGTAATGGGTGGTAATCATGTGGGATTCACTTGAGAATTCTACGTGAGGAAGTGAAATTATGTTAAGACTTAATAATAGTGTAGCGAGAAACTAAGTCATCATGGTTAGATAAGCTCTTGAATCATGATAAAATGGTAAAACATAACAAGATCATGGTGAAATTAGCTCCAAAACCATGATATAAGTGTAAATATGACAAGTAATGAGTAAAGTATCCTGAAGTAAAAGTAAGAAAATAACATGGTAGAACTATGATAGAAGTCATATGTGTCATAAATTCTAATAATCTCTGGTTTAAGAATCTGATTAGTCATTTGGAGTGATCATGTAAGATTAGTTTACTAAATAAGGAAAGGATGGTTATAGCTAGTTATTCCAAAGGTGAGACAAAAGTTTAGTCAAAACCAAATTGAGACCACTTTGCTTAAAATTATTCTAATGAAATTGAGCAATTTGGGTAAATTATGAGGCAAAGAATAGTTTGACCCTATGTGCTAAGTATCACAAAGTAAACCTATATGAGGAGGTGTCATGTACTACACAACTAAGCCTGAATTCTAGAGATATTATACTCAACTATTATATTCCGGGCTTAGAATATTGTGTGATATATGTACCACATTTGGATTTCTTGATTTTTCTTGGATTTTCTTGATTGACTAGATCTGTACATGAAGTTTGACTTGGTGTGCAAATGCATGTTGCAACATCCAGTTATTACTTGATGTTATAGACCTAGATAGAAAAGGGAATTCGTGTAAGGGAGTGACGAGTTCTAAGGACCAAGATGAAGATTTACATGAAAAGTGCAGCTAAGTATGAGGAGTATCAATACAATTTGAAGGATGGATCAAGTTCAGATAATTATTAGCCAGCAATAAGAAGGAAGATTAGTGTATAATATGTATGGAGCAACAAGAATTGATGAAATTAATTTCAACCAAAATAGGTAATGTTGCTAAAAAGTTAATGAAGTAGTTGTACCAAGTTCATGGAAGTATCATGGAGAGGTGCAAATAAGAAGCCTTGTAACCAAAATGGTATTCAAGCTATGACAATTCAGAGTGAATGCCAGAAGTATGTCGGAAACCGTAGGGTAATTCATACACCCTAGGATGGTTCGCAGCTGGTATCTTGTCCACAGCTGGTATTTGGTTGACTTAGTTAACCAGATTATCCTGATTGTTGCATAAAGAGAATAAAACTTGGCCTAAGTTAGAGAAGACATAAGGAAATATGCAAATTAAAGCGACTATTTTCCAAGAGGCTTCACGAAATCAGGTCTACCAAAGAGAGATTGCCTAAACAGTAAGTAAGACAAATAATCTTGGAAGATATATTTTTGGAGATCCAAAATTGTGTGGGTATCCCGTAAGTTCTTTCATGAGAACTTAAAAAGGTACAATATACGCTGAACAGAGACCAACATCCTAGTTATAAAGCCAATGGTTACTATATAGACAGTTTAAAGACCATTAGGAAACCCCAAGGGGGAGAGTAAACAGTAAAATGGAGGTATTGTTATTCGACCCTCGGAATAAAGGTTGGAGAAGAAGTACTAATCTATGACCACATTAAGCGTTAGTTTCATAAGGTTAAAAGAAGTCATTATTATAAAAGTACTTCCGGAAGTATGTCTGGATAAAATATCAAAGTGTACTTCAGGAATAGTAGTACTCTAAACCTTAAGGCAATTAATAAGTGGAAGTTGAAGAAGTACTGAAGGTTATCTAAGGCTTGGTAAGGTAAAAGCTTGAAGTTGATAATATAAATTAATCCTAAAAAAACTAGTTCTAAAGAAAACAACTCTTAAGTGATCCTTAAGAGGGAATAAAGCACATCCAATTGGACATGTGTAGAGGAACAAGAAATTCCGATGGGTATGGACTAAATGTGTTCAACACCAATCTTCGGAATGACTACAAGTATAAACCATACCATGACAAACCAAAAATTTAGTCTTTTGGCCACAACTATTGTGTTATAACAATTAAACCATGTTTTAGTGAGACTTCCTAGACCTTATATAGTATAATAAGGATTTTCGATTATCAAGTTAAGGAGTTGGATTAGGATACCTAATCAGGATAAGGAACTAAAGAAGAGACCCCAATTTAGGGAGTTCATCATAAGGAAATATCCCTAAGGGAGTAAAGTAAAAGTAACTTTGAGATATGGGAGACAACAAGTTGGAGATTGTCAAGTATGATGAGAATTCTAGGAAAAAGATATGGATATGGGATACTACAGTTATTCCTATTAAGATTACCATGGAGCTGAGACATGTCGTAACCAATACACAAAAAATTCTTCATTCCGAAACGTGAGAGTATACGAACTTTGAGGACGAAGTTTATTTTAAGGGGGAAATTCTGTAACATCCCAACATTAAAGCTTCGAAATAAGTTGAACCCATATGTGTGCATTGCATTCATGCATAGAAAATCCGAATAATTTTCGCGCTTTTGAACAAAACTTGTCAAAGTGATTGAAGCTTCTCTCAAATTGATGGAATTAAAGTAGATCATCAAGTTGACTTCGATAAGTTTCAATATGACCTTTGTTAAAATCTTATTTTGGGTAAGGAAGATTTGATCCAAGGGTAGGTCAAATGTAATAAAATTAAACCATAATACATTGCTTAAGGATTAATATATGATCCTTAAGTGATCATTCCATAGTATTCATTACAATAACCATGAATACCAAGCTATGAAAATAATTCAAGTAACAAGAAAGTAATAACTAACCCTTGATCTATTTTATCTTTATTTCTACCATGAGGATCATGGTAACACTTCACCCTAAGTCTTTAGTTATATGGAGTAGGAAGGAAACCAAGCCAAGACCATTCACCAATTCTTAGCCTATCAATTCTTGATCTATCAACTCTTGTTCTCACCATAACAATCACTTTAAATCCTTTAAAGAAGGAGGTAAGAAGAGGTAAGTGGTGATGCTAGTTTTAGATATCATCTATAGGATGGGAGTGTTGGAAGAGAATAAGATCATGGTGATAATTGATGGAGTTAACTCACTCATGAATGGATAGAAGAGTTATCTGGAAGATATGATTATATGGTAGCAAAGAATATTATAAAGATCAACATTTGTCACATCCCAAGATTTTCCAAATCTTGATATGTGAAAAATATTGAATAAAATAAAACTTTGTTGATTTTCAGAGTGAGAAGAAACTTTTTGAATTCAATTGGAAACTTTCAAACCTATTTTGAACAAACAAATCCTAAAGGGATTTAAAAAGATAAACATTTAATAAAGGAAAATAAAAATATTTGGAATTGCTATTTTGGATCTTTTAAATAAAAATATTTGGTTTCAAAAGAAATAGAAGTTTTACAAATAAAGATTATTTTGTAAGCCAAATTAAAATTTGGCCAAGCCTTTGAAATAAAATATTTTCTATTTGATAAAAATAGTAAAGGTATATTTAAAATAATTTAATAGGGATTTAATATCCAAGTTTTATTAATAAAGGTTTTACTATTTCAAAACATCAAAACTTATTTATTTATTTAAAATAAGTTTTTCAAGTATTTTATATTCCCAAATAAAACCTACTGATTTGGTTTTGAAAATAATTAGATTTCAAAAGGAGTATTTAAATAAAACAAATCCTATTTGATTTTAATAACAATGGTCTATTTATTTAATTAATAATGGACCCTAAAATAAAATTATTATTTGATTTTGAAATTTTGGTTTATGTTACTGAATAGAACCAAATTCAAGTCACAAAGTTTGGTGATTGTTTGAATTGATTTGAGTATTGTTTGGTTGTTTGAATTTCAAAACAGAAATTGAAATTGGAAAAAGAAAAAGGTTTCAGACAGGAAAAAAATAAGCAAAAGACCCAGCCCAACAAACTGGCCCAACAGGACCCAGTCCAGCCCAGCTTCTCTCCCCCACGCGCGAAGCGTTTTCTACCCAAACGCACACCCGCAGAGCGACTGACAAGCAGGCCCCACTCCCACTTCCTCCACCTCGCTGCATGCACACACACCGTTTGTTCTTCGTTTCCACCCGCTCCTCGCGACCGTTTTCTGCGCCTTGATTCGAGGTTTAATTCCGATTGATGGAGTGATCAATCCACGCTAGTAAGCACGCACACATAAACGCCATGCCCCCTTCTCTCTTTCCCCTCAAACGCCAACTCCTCATCGCCACCAGGCTGCTCGGAATTTCTCTGACACCGCCACTGCTCCGGCCACCGTCCCCAGCTAATTCCGGCCAGCAGACGCCGCCCCTCACCTCCCCAACCACACGAACTTACTCCCCACTCCCAGACGCTCCTCATCGTCCATTCAACCGCTGGCGCCTGTAACGCCGCTCGACAAGCTCGAAGGCCGCGTCTGTCTTCTTCTCCGGCGAGCTCCCCAGGTAGAATCCGACCACCCCTCTGCTTCTCGATCATGCGATCATCTTCGCCTTGGTCTTACGCACCTAAACATTCCCTCTGTTTGCCTTCTCGTGATCTATAGCGACGACTCCGACCACGACCAGGACCACCCGCCGCTATCCTCTACTCCGGCGAGCAATCGCTGCTGTTCCAGGACGCCCCTTGCCACGCCGACCACACGATGAGCATCACCACGTCCTCCCGATCACGGTGAGCATCCCCACCTCTATCTTTGCTTCCTAGAACCACCGCTAGCACCTCGCCTGACCGCCGCCGCCGTCTGCCACGCCCGCCACCGGTCGGCACGCGTGAGCCGCTAGATCTCCATCCTGTGGCGTAGACAGAACGACTTAAACGAATCGGTATGGGAGCATCTGAGCCGTGCAATCTGTCTAGATCTAAGGCACCAGAAAGCGTGATCCGCACGAAGCGGTACCGCCCAATAGGAACACGACGCGTGGCCAGACTTTGTTTAGAACTGAATTTGAAATTTGATTAGAATGTGATTTTGAAAACACTATAACTTTTGATCCACACGTCCAAAAATTACAAACTTTATATCGTTGGAATCAGTGGAACAAGCCCTAGACAACCATGGAGTTTGTTTAGTAAATAGTAACTGTTAGATTGTTTGTTTTTGCAGAAACATTTGATTGCTAGTTTAGATTAGAAAAATTGTTCAAAAATGCTTTTAGGGTTAAAAACTTTGCAAATTGGTTTAGTGTGAACCTACTGACCCTAAAACACCAAGTTTTGAGAAAACAACAACTTATTTGGTGAACCACTTAAAGTTGTTGCTTTGATAAAAATATTTTTCCACCACATAAAATAATGAATGGTTTTAAAAATGGTTTATGGACAAAACCCTTTTTGCAAATGACTTTGCCACTTTAGGAAGTGACCAATTTGAACCTTACAAAGTTTAGAGCCTAGTAGAAACCATCTTTGCAAATAAAACTACCTCTTGCATGCTTGCATGCATAACTTAGATCCCATTGTGTTATGTGTGTGAATTGTTTGATTGATTATTGGTTTGGAATGCTAGTTGATATTGTGTTTGCTTGATTGATTGTAGTGAAGTTAGAAAAGTGTGAGACTAACAAGATCAAGAAGTGAACCACCATTCCCTACCAGAAAGTCAAGTGACACTATCATCTAAAGTCCTACTATTTTCCTTATACTTAGTGGATTTTTGAAAACATGCATGAAAAGAATTTCTACACTTATGCTATGCTAAATCCTAATAGGATACCCTATACACTCCTTAGTGCAAACAAGGTAGTTGATACATGCTTAGCCATGCTATATTTTGAAAAGAGATACATGTTGAGATTTTATGAGATTGAGAAAAGACTTATGTTTTATATAATAAAACAAGGACTCAATGAACCACCTGGGTGGACAAGGATACTTTGAGTTTTGGAGAAGGTGGCAACAAAAGGAACCATGTCTATGGCAATCTCTTTGTGTTGTGCTCCAAAGGAAAACCACCCAGGAAACTTAGAGATTGAACATGTTTCTCGTACAGTGGCTTCCGTGTACAGCCACATGCTAAATGGGCTCTGGCTTAGTCAACTACATAGTGGAAGTCTCATGCATTGGCATCTTCAGGTTAACTAGAATTGTGTAAGGGAGCAACCCTACATTTGTGCCTGGTAGACAAGCTAGCATTTTGTATTGGGAGGACTCCTATGGAAAGACTTTGTCACATTCTCAATCTGCCAGTACTCCATCTTGGTGAGTACTTATCCAGCGGCCACTGGTGGCATCAAGATGAGATTGTGTCATTTGGGTAAAGTGTACAACTTCTACAGAAGATCAAATTCTAAGTACTTAGCCGTGTCCCCGGTTATGGACAATACTGAGCAACTAAGGCCTGAAGCCATGGAAGATCTCGACATTCCAATTTCTAAAAGAAAAACTTTTAAGTGACAACAAAAAGACTTGATGCACTTGGGGGTACCAAGGAGCTCAAGAGATTTTTGATAAAACTTGATGCACTTGGGGTTACCAAGGAGCTCAAGAGGAATTGATAAAACTTGATGCACTTGGGGTTACCAAGGAACTCAAGGGATTTTTAAAAAGGTCTTGAACACTTGGGGTTACCAAGGAGTTCAAGGGATTTTGAAAAGGAGATTTGACAAAGGACCAAAACCATTTTGAAAAGATAGGATAAAATATTGCTTTATGCAAATGAGCCTAAAACTCTACTTAGCCAAATATGCATGTAATGATAGGATCCACTCATATTATACATAGTAGTGAAACTTTCCAATACAATCAAATGTATTGACCCTTGTGGCTGTAACTTGTAATGTTGCAGGTTTGATTGATTTTAGTGAAGATTGATTGATTAGGATTACAAAGTCTACGACCAACATCTGCCTGTGGCACTTTGAAGATGAAGGACCCCATGCTTATAGTTATTCCGCTGCAATGTATTGTAATAGCCAAATGAGCTATGTACGATGTAATAAAATTATGTTATTCCTGGTTATAAAGTTATGTTATGACCTTTGTTTCTTGATATTACATCTTAACTGTGGATGCTAGCTATTGATCCAGGGACTAGCATTGTAAACACAGGGGACTCCACCTTATATTGTTTAAAGGTTGGGACACTCCCTCTACAACATTGAAGATAGTTACCAAGTGGTAATCCTATTGGATCAAGTAGGCATAGTCAATGAATAATATCTCTTAGTCCAATAGAGATATTTAGAAGATAATTATATACAGTTGTACTGTTGTATTGATGAAGGCCTTGATTAACCAACTGGAAACCTAAGATATAAATGATCAAAGGATTATAATGATCATGCTCAAGTCACTAAGAGTGAAAGATTATTGTAGGGTTCGCAGCATAGAAAACAAAAAAATTCCTACGATGGGAACAACTATGTACCAAGATCTATCTACTAGATACAAACACCGGGCGGATGTATATCCGTAGAGAACATACCCTTAAAGACCGACAAAGCTTAACGAGTTAAACTCGTGGTTGATGTAGACGATCTCTTGCCGATCTCAAGATCGAGATGAAGTCCTAGCGCCGCAAAACATCAGTGCATCTGTGCTCGCACACACGTACAAGACACTGAGCAACCTCCGCCTCCTCGCTCCAGCGATGCAGCGGAAGCACAACTCTTTCTTGCCGAAAAGCCACCGGGAACATGTATCTCGCTAGTCCGAGACCATGGGGGATAAATTATAGAGGGGGAGAGAGATCCTTCACGAGCAGGTGTGCTTTCAGAGGAGGATAGGGGGGCCTTTTATAGGGAGAGGGGAGCACCCCAAGGGGCATGGCGCCAGCCATGGTGGCTGCACCCACCTCTTCCACATTCATGTGGGTGGAGCTCCCACTCAAAATGAAAAGCCTCCACTCCCATAAAAGAGCATCCACTCAATAATCCACTCACAAGCATTAAATTTCCACCAAATTTAATGCAAGCTCTCATTTAAATAAAACTCATTTATTTATTTATTCAGAATTTTATTAATTACTTTAATTAACAAACATTCACATAAAACCCCTTGCTAGTATTCAATTTCACATGCAGGACCAGTTTCAGCATTCAACCGAAACAGTTTCAGTGTCTAGTGAAATAAATTCCTGCGCTTTCCTTTTTCTTTCTCTGGCATATTATTTGCTTAAAATGGTGTCGGTATCCCTTAAGTGTGTCACCCTACGGTTCGTGAATAATGTAGACATGATCGAGACCCCTCTCCGATCAATAATCAGCAGCGGGGCCTGGATATCCGTACTGACTCCCACATATTCAACGAGACTTCCGTGATTGTATGAACCTTATACGCATGTAACTCAATCCCTTTGTCTCGTGATATATTACATGTCCTAGATTCGATCATCGGTATCTCCATACCTAGTTTGATCTCATTACCGACATGTACTCTTTTATCGTTCCCGCGATATAACATTCTAGTGATCAAATCACTTGCTTGCAAGCTAACTAATGTGATATCACCGAGAGGGCCCAGAGTATATCTATCCGTCATCGGGATGGACAAATTCCACTCTTGATCCATGAGCCTCAACATAAAACCTTCATAGCACTGAACCCAATGTCCATCTTTATAGTCACCCTGTTATGGTGTGATGTTTGATGTTATCAAGATACTCTTCTGGTGTTAGTGATTGACATGATCTCATGGTCTAAGGACTAAGATTACTTTGTATGATGTTATAGCAATATAAACACAATGACCTTGATCATAATGCTATACTTCGGATGAATGTTCATCACACCATTACACTAATGATGTGACCTCATTATTAACAACATCCAATGTCCATGATTAGGAAACCTTTGATCATCTTGTTAATCAACGAGCTAGTTTATAAGAGAGGCATAACTAGGAACTTTCTGTTTGTTTATTAAACACACATGTATTAACGTTTCCGCATTAATACAATTATAGCATGTAAAATAAACATTTATCATAAATAAGGAATACGATAATAACCACTTTATTATTTCCTCTCGGGCATATTCCCTTCAATTATATCATGTATAAGTTACATTGGTGGATAGAATATGGTTAAACCCTAGTAAAGGTGTGTTATCCTAGGTTAGCCATGACAAGTAAGCATGATATAATGTGAAGTTTGAATATAAGATACTGGAGTAAAGTAGATATAAGACAATATGACTAAGTTGAAGCTAGAGTAGCATGGAGTTAATGAAGTAGTGCTATTCCTCTTAAAGGATAGTAAGCTTTTGAGGAAGTAGTTTGATATATGCATCTACTAGAGTAATATTAGTGATGAGGATAAATGAAGTATATATAAATGGAGTTAGAAGTAATTACTTGTTGGATTAGGGGTTATCATTAGTAGAGTAGTTGATATAACCAAGTATAGATATGTGAAGTTATGAAAAGCTTTAGTCAGAAGCTTATAAGATTTATAAATTAGATTAAAAAATAATGTGTGAAGTAAGAGAGTAATCATTCTGGTGGAATTGGATTCATTAGAAATATCCTAGAGATCAGAATTATCTTTATGAGGAGATCATATGAGCTTTAGTGTCAAGCTCATTGGATTCACAAATGGATCCAGAAGGAGGAAGTATTGATAAGAATATTCTTGTGAATCATAGATCATCATGTAAACACATGATGATAGATGTGAATAAGTAGCATATCTAGGAAAGGAATTCTTTTTAAGTAGAAGTCAAGAATTATGGAATATGGAAGATGGGAATTCTTGGTAAACACTCAACTTCAAATATTTAATCAAACATAATATCCATTTCATATGATTGATCTATTATCCTATTTCCAAAATGGCTTATAGGAATATTTTACTATAGCAAATCACTTAAGCATATCTTTGTGACTTCCAAACTTTAAAATCATATGTGCCTAGAAACTCTAATTATCAATTCCATCTCTAAGCCATCCTAGAAAACAACCCTACTATTTTACCTTAGATGGTGATATCATTCATGATCATATACATAAAGACAATATGTCTTAACCATTCACCTTTATTCACAATTATAAAAAGATATAAAAATATTAAAACTTCCAAAATTCATGGTAGACATTTATAATTTCAAACCTTTAACTCCTATGTTAGTTATAATGAAGTATATACCTTGGTATTTTCTAAATTTATGAAAATAATATTAACCATATTAATTACTTAAAACTTTATGTATCAAATAATAATGAAGGAACACTATACATAAAAGTTTCTTTAATATTATAAGTTAATAAGGATTAAATCTCACGAGTTTATAGTAATGCATTCTTTAATAAGTTCATAGATATTAGATAAATTAAATTCATATCAAAAGACCCTACAAATACTAAAAGTAAAAGTATATATATAAATAAAATAAAGAAATGATAACATTATACAGTAAAAGTTCAAAAAATAATACTAAGTACATTTTAGTATTGCTGCAATTATCTAGCAGATAAATTCTATAGGAAAATTGAAACCAAATGTGAAAATACAAATCTGGGAACAAAATAGAAAAAGGAATTGAAGAAGAGAAAAAATAGAAGAACAGATTTCTGGCCGTGGCCCATTTCCTCTCTCTTACTCGTCACCCACGAACAACCAAACAGCAGCCCAACTCCGGCCTAGTACCCCTTCATTATTTTCCCGCTTTCTTCTTCCTCTCGCCAGAAAGCAGCGCCGACAAAGCAGCTGCCTGGCACCACGACCGCTGTCCGCCGTCGTTGCGATGATCGCTCCGCCAAGATTCGAGCCGCCGATGTTCGTTGTATATAATAAGAATCCTGCCGCACCGACAAACCTTATCCTTCTCTCTTTCCCCATTTTTCCTCTCTGATCGAAAACCTAGCCTCACCGGAGCTGCTTGTCACCATTGTTCCTGAGCTTCCATGGCCTCCCTCAGGGTACCGTTGGACTCGCCTCGTTGCCCTCATTCTCCCAAGTCATTCCATGGAAGCCCGAACGCTCTTTGTCGAGCCAATCGACATATCGCTGCCGCCGCCAGTCCGCATCGCTCATCGCCGATTTAGAGCTTGCCTTCTCTCGCCGACAACCCTACGAGCTTCCTGGTGAGTTACTCATCCTCCTTAGGCTTTCCAAATCATTATTTGATTCCTAGATCGAGTGCTCGTCGTATAGCAGTGAGCTCCACCGCTCGTCATCGTCGCAACTCCGGTGTCGATGACCAAACTGGGGCGGCGCCGCTAGTTTATTGTTCGCCCCGACGCACTAATTCGAGCAAGCCCCTGCACACACACTCGCTCGCTCTCTACTGCCATCCTCTTCGTCGTCTGCCATGCCACCGGTGAGGTGACGTCTAGGTGAGGTCCCCCTTCGCCACGTCGTCATGTTGACCGAGTCTGTTGACTAGTCCACGCCAGCGTGGTACACCAACAGGGTCACGGGCCCACCAGTCAGTGACTCGGTCTTGATTTAGCTTCGGTATAAAAAGTATCTCCTGTTTAGAAACTATACAAAAACAATATACATTCAAACATAAATAAATTCCAGAAATTAAATAAAAGGATTAAACCTTGTTAAATCAATAACTTTTGTTTTATAATTCAAAAAATATATATGTAATATATGAAAATGTTTGGAAAAATAAAATTTACAACTTAAAACTATTATCAAACATTATTATGTTAGTTTTTTAAATAATTATTATTTAATAAAAAATTTATAAGTAATAAAACTTTGATAATTCATATTTTAATAATGGTAAACGATAAAAATATAAATAATATATCAAAATTCTTAGAAAAATAAGAACTATAACTTAATACTATAATCATGTAATATTATTTCACCTAATTAAATAATTATCATTTATTAAGTGTTTATAAAGTAGTAAATCTTATAAAAATCATATCTTATTATTTACAAAACACAAAAATAAATGTAATATACCAAAAGGATCACAAAAATAGTACCTACATGTTAAAAATATAATATTCCATGTTTTAGGTAAATAAAAATTAAAATACTTTAATAACTTGAATTTAAACCTATTTCTTTAGATGATAATTCATATAAGGGTACATAAAATTTGCTAATATTTCTAAAATTAGCCAATTGAGTCTAATAAATAGTACTACCTCCGTTTCAAGGCTTAAGGCGTACACGCTTTCCAAAGCAAAGTTTGACCAAAAGAATTGAGCAACAAAATCTTGATTATATTGTATATAATTAGTACCATTGGATTCATATTGAAAAATACTTTCCGGTGATACTAGTTTTATACTAAAACTTTTTACGTATTTAGAGTAATTCTTGGTCAAAGAAAAAACACGCAAAACGAGGACGCCTTAAGCCCTGAAATGGAGGGAGTATTAGTCTTAAGTATTGATAATATGAATTTAAAATGGTCCAACACATTTTAAATGAAATCTTATTGAATTATCATTCAACCATAAGTGTAGCTTATTTTCTAAAAAGAACCTGATCAAATGTACAATCCTCAAGGATAACTTGGGACTAAATAAAACCTTTTCCCTTACTTCAACCACAAGTTATAAACATACCAAAACACTATATTGAATTCATAAGTAGTTAAGTAAAATTATTTCCTTGTTTCCCAACCATAACCACTCATTTATAAAAAACATAAATGATTCTATTCCATTATAATCTTGAGAAACCACTATACCCAAATAAAATTAATACCATTCCTAGTTAACTTTAAAGAAACCTTATGAAGTGAATAAAGTACAATTATCATAAAGAGTACATCTTAGGTCCATCTATGCCCTTAAAGTTAAACCTTAGTCTACAAGACTATAAACATTATAATAAAGACCTTGTTATGTGTTTTATAGTTTACTTTGGTATGTTTCAATTATGACCTAATGCGTCTCAAGACCAAACTAACCAAGTTAAAAACCAAGATAAATAAGTCTCAAATGCTAGTGATGTCATTATTCAAATGGAGTAAATTCTTTCTTACTTAAGGACTATAACTGGTAAGAACACTTAATAATATTAACTTAAAGTTTAAATACTTTTACTTAGTTAAGTAAGATATTCTTCAAAAGTTATTATTTTAAGAAACATGATAAAGCAAGACATAAGCATTCTTATGAAGGCTCTAAATGATGAACAACCCTTGTATACACGGTCTTTAGATACCCTTCCACACTTGCATGTTTTATTATGGTATGCTACTTATTATGTTTACATGTTGTTTCACTCACTCACAAGCCTTAATAAGAAGCACAAATGTGAAACTTACCTAAAAACTTCAACATATTACACAGGAACCATTTCCAGCAGCTAAACCCTAGATCAACGCTAATTCCGGGGATTCAAGTTTATCAAATCGCATTACATTACTTATGCATAATAACATCTTGCCTCTTTAAACATTAGTCCTTACCAGACCAATGATGCTAATTTCAGATATTGGATCTTATATTGTCTCGAAGATCGTGAGTGCATAATCTTGCAATCACAAAACGCAAATTCACACTTGCTCATGTCCTTGGATTATTTTCTGTAAAGTATTTTGAAAATCCAGTGTTCTCTTCGCCTGCATTTGAAAAAGGTAAGAAAATACTATTTTCATAATAATATGATTAAAGGTTATTTACCATGAGGTAATAACCTACTATAAAAGTTCTGGTGGTAAAGGAACATATTACCTAGGACTTAACAACCAATGTCGCCAGTGATTCTTGCGTCGTATATTACGTGTTGACCATGAGATTTGGAATGGGATGGAGAAGTCAACTGTATATTTTCCCTCTTGTATCGAGCCGGATGTGCGGGTCGTGGCTGTTATCACTCGTAGCATGCATATATTGGTAATTCCTAGAGGATATGCAGCATATGGGTGAGAACCCTCAACGTCCCACGATAGTTTCGACATCTGAACGGTCTGTCCTAACAATTGACGTAATTTAATAGGTGGGCTGGCGTACACCAAGGAGACATGCGGGGTCGCGGAGAAGGCAGTGATTGTCTTGGATCTTAGTCTGGGCCTTACACCAAGGAAGTGTGAACGAGCCTGCAACTCGGATGTGCAACAAAGCTAAGATCTATCATGGGTAAAGTAACACACCTCTGTAGAGTGTAAGAACTGTAACTTGTTACTCCCTGTTCCAGGAAGGAGCTACGAACGCAGCGGGAAAGACAATCCATGAAAGTTCTGGTAAACCCGTGAAGGCTGACGGACATAGCTTTTCAGAATAAAAGCAATCTTTGAAGAAACGTTTACAAAAATCTTCATTGCCTACGACCTTTGGTCTTTGTCTATAGATATAGTGCATCAAACATTCCTTTTTTAGTGAACTTGCTGAGTACGCTCGTACTCAACATATCTTCTTAACCCTTGCTAGATTCTAAAGCCAATACATGCGACGTCTGCATCAACTTATGCTCAAGGGAATCTTCATCAACAAGTCAAACTCTTCATTGAAGTCAAGGAAGTTAACATATATATCAATTAAAGTAAAGACGAAGTTACTGATTAGATAGAAATATAATATCTCGCCATAGAACCTATTTCTGTAGAGTATTGCTATAGTAGCAATGCAAGCCTCAATAATTCAGATACTAGTCTATTAGTATATTAGATTTGAGTTGTTTATTTCTGATTCTTCTTTGTAAGAAGTTTCTTTCTCTCTCTTTAACCTAGAGTGTTCTCTGGATCTTGTGTAAAGAGTTGAGTTGTAACATATAGTCATGTATTGGACATGTTGTGTTTCTGTTGTACCACTCTGAGAGATGTAATACTAGTGAATGATGTTTCATTGGTGTTATGTTAACGACTATAGTGTACTACATCATGTAGTGGTATGCTGGCTCACCGCACTTCAACTGTTGCCGGCGCCTAATCTGCAGCAAGGAACTTCGTAGCTCCGGCCTTCGGTCTGTCTTGGGGAAGGCCGACCCCGTAGTGTGCTCTTTGCCTTCCTAGGAAAACTTCGTTATTTCCCTTGGCTAAGCTGTATGCCGCAGCATATTGCATTAACTTATGTACTCGTTGTGCTTTATTAATTTAAAGCAGGGCACCTGGTGCCTTTTATCTAAAAAATACCAAGCGCATGTCCGCATGTTTGAATCCCCACACTACTGAACCCCCTTTCTCGATCAACCGGACCACCCGATTCAGGACGAAGGTGGAAAGATATGCTAGCCATGACATGGCATGCTTCCCCATCGCCACCGCATCAGGCGTCGGCATATAACGCATAGGCAACACAGAGGTTGCGGACAGATCAGGGGATGCAACCTTCTCCTACGGCAGCATGGATTATAATGTGTCCAGTTCTACGGTAAAAACTCTACTTATACCACTAATCCTACCTACATCACATGGCAATCCTCACAGAAAAACATGCTCAGGTGCATATCTAGAACACGATCTCACAACTTAGGACCGTGAGGTAGTACATGGCAACAGATCTAAGCTGCGAGAGCTAGGGTTAGATGTTTCTTACCACGATTATGATCTCTCCTCACGAGGACGACATGTCCGACATAGCCGAGGAGGAAGACTTGCCGGAGATGAGCTAGACCCGCCGAAGTAGGAGGCGGCGCTTACCTGCTCGTCGGTGAGGAAGAGGATTTGGAGGGAGAGCTCGAAATTGGGGGAAACTGAGGCAGGATTTTAGAGCCGGTGAAGGGGCGGTGTAAATAGACGCGGTGAATCAGCGGGCGGTAACCCCAATTTCTCCTGCCGAATTCCGCGAGCTCCCGCCATCCCGACCTTGCACGCATGAGCCTTCTTCCCATGAGCTCGAGAAGAAGTTGGCTCTGTGAAAACGCCTGATTTCGGCGTTTCTCTAAAGCCTGGCTGAGAGGCGCTTTAAGAATCGTGCGATATAAAGATTCCATCCGCCGGACGGAACCAAACACCCTTATTTCTTCCCGCCCCATGCGAGAGACGGGGGGTCGGGGCAACCAAACACGCCCTCGGTAAAGTATGGTTTTGCTCCGGGTTCCTATGTGGTTGGTCTGATCAAGCATGACCGTAACTTAGTAAGATTATCTTTGTTTCTAGTTGAATTAATGCAAACACAATTTTAAAATAAAATTAACCATTTATTTTCCTAAAATGTTCAATTATCCTAGGTTTTCTGTATTATTATTTTTAGGGAAATTAAGGCCTCGGGTTTGCTCTTAGCAGTCCGCCGCAGCCCGTGGCGCACGTCCCGGGAAGCCCACAGGTCTGGAAAAAAAGACAAAGCCCTTCAAAGCTTCAAAGGAGAAACGCCGAAACGGGGCTCAGCTAACGACTTGTCTACCCTCAAAAAAAAAAAAAAAAAAAAAAAAAAAAGCTAACGACTTTTCTCAAAAAATAAAAATCTAACGACTTCACGAAGACGGCTGAACACCCGGCGGCGCAAACAAACCCCTCTCGTCCCTATCTTTGTGCCACCACCGGCCGCGGTTCCATCGCGCATCGCCGGGAATCCCACCACCGCCGACCACCGCCACGTTCGATCGGCGCGGCAAATTAGGCGCACCCTGTTCCCACGCGTGCGTGTGTCCGTTGCCCAAATGGGCCTCGATCATCTGGACAGTTCGTGATCAGGTTTGAATGCGCGCTTTCGGAATCGGTGCAGGTGAGCGGAGAGATCGCCCCCATCTGCGCGTACGCCGAAGCAAAGGTTTCCACTTTCCAGCTTCAGATCAGATCATCGGCATGCATGATCCCCAGGTCGCGCGCGGACGGACGCAAGTTCATTCATCGATCCCAAACTCCCCGCTCGAAATTTCTGGGGATTCTTCCAGCTCGATCCATCGCGTGCACCATCTCTATTCTCTAGGAACTACTAGTACTAGGATGGCTGGGGAACGTGTGTTGATACGATGTCCACGCAGTGCTGCATTTGATTACTCTGTGATGATGATCGTGACGCGCTATCCTTTCGAGTTTCGACCATGCGTTTGTTGTTAATTCCTCATTATGTGCGCCAATGTGTCGGCCGGTGACATGGAAAGTTTCCCCATGCCTTGGAGGGTGGAGATCGGCATAGTGTGGGCTGCGCTTGCAACCCTACTTATTAGCGACCACACACCATGCATGTGCGTCGCTATGCTCTGGATGACTCAGCCGGAAGCAATTACCCAGGCCGATTGGCCAGCGATCTACTCTGCGGTACCCTCTCGAGATCCAGGTGGTCAACATCGACGACCAAAGGTCCACCTATCAACAACAGCGCCCGTGATTAAACTCTAGTGTTACATGATCCTAACAGCTCTTTCTGTCACTTTTTCTACCTCCGGTCCAGTTTATTAGTCACACATGTAGTTTAAGAATAATTTTGATCAATAATTTTAGTCAATAAATTTTATATAATATGTCATAAAAATTATATCATTGGATTCATCTTCAAAAGAAGTTTTCAATGGTATATTTTTTAGAACATATATTGCATATTTTATTAGTTAAAATTGATGGTCAAACATTTACTTAAACTGCGTGTGTGTCTAATAAACTCAACCGGATGGAGTATGCTGAGATGGAGTATTATAGGTAGATATTGTATCATAACACGTAAAACTAAAAATCCTAATGACAAGTAAATCTTGTACACAAATTTACATAGAGATTCTATAAATCAATAAATATACTACTACTATGTTACAATCACATGATACAATGCACTATAGAGATAGTATCATACATGCATAATACTAGTAATATGATACTCCCACTATGACCGGTCTGAAGAGTACCAAGAGCATCCTAGCCATCCGAGCGACTCATCCCACACAACTATTGGTCGTGGTCCTCAATGTTGTGCCGCATTCGTTATGGCCCAATAGTGTGTCCGGCGTCCACGGCCCGTCCAGCACACACAAAGGGGTCTTGCGGGCGCCGGACACAAGCCACGCATGATGTCACGCCGTATACAAACTGGCAGGTCAACCCTATCACTGGAACAATTATTAATGGCGTTCGCTAGACACAAGCTGGGTGAAACTCCCGTTGTCGTTGTGCCAAACGCAACACCATCGATCCTTTTGCCCTTTATTGTGCTTCCTACCTCTATTTCCCGTCCAGTGCTCCGGTTATAAAGTTGGAGCATGCCCGCCGCCATGATCGCACTCATTTCTCGCAGCTCGCTTCCTCAACTCTATCCTGCCCCTGCCGAACCCAAGCCCACCGCCTTAGGACGACGATGACGATTGTTCGACTAGAGCGAGTTCGACTAGAGCGAGTTCGACGAGAAGGACGAGGATGAGCAGTGGAAGGACGAGGATGAGGAGTGGAAGGAAGAGCCGCTTTCGGTGGACATAGAGAAGGAGGCACTACTCCCATCCAACGAGACGACATGCTAGGAGAGGAACACCGCACGAGCCCTGGAGAAGACTAGCGCGGATCCTGTGACCTACGGATGGAGATCTCCAGTGAGAGTGCGATGACGGAAGAGTCTAGCTCGTGGTCATCGAGCGATAGAGGATCATCGAGCTCAACGCTTGGAGCCTTTTTAAAATTACGAAGGAGTATCAAGCGATCTGAACTATCCTTATATTTGACATTATACAAGTTTAGGAACAAATGAAAGTACTGGATCAAAGCCTTTTTAAAATTATACAGCGGAGACTTTAGAACCTTAAATCATGATTACGCAGAGAGCACAGTAGGTGGCGTACTCCATGAAAAGTATTGCCACCAAAAGGCCCATTAGTTTGATACAAGCCCTCGCCCCCACTTGATCCTCAAATGATGGTCTTCTAAGGTCTAGTAATCATGTCAGTTTACCCTATTAAATGACAATCTTTTCGCCGATCACTTGAACAAATACTCAATGAAACGTCGTGCCTCCAACTTCTTATGCCAGTTATCAAACATTACGGCCTTGTGCTGATCTGTTTACCACGACACTATTTTTTCTCTGTTTTCATTCATCATGGACAAAAGTACTTACCTGCCACTGTTTTTTCTCTTCTCTGACAATTGATCCCATGCATGTGTTTTTTCACAGAGCAAACTAAGCCCGCGCGCGTATACATATTTAACACATGCATGCCGCACGTTCAAAGACCAGATCATGAATGCTACTATCAACACCATGCTGAGGGAATTCATTAACACGCTCGCTGTCACGACGCAAGTATGTAGCGCTACAGTTCGCTGGGTTCCAATATTCCCTTCCAAGCACAAAGATCCATCCTACAACTACACCCATCATCGGCCCCCGTACTGCACGCCCCATCCATCATCTATCGATCGTCGGATGTTGATGCACCGGCCGGCCGGCCGGGTAACCCGCCGGGGCGCACATCACATCCGCCCACACACGTTCAGCCGGATACAGCGTACGTACACGTCCCGCGAGCAGCAGCACGCACTATGGCACCTCAAAGATTCGGAGGCATTTTTTTAGAGGCATTATTTATAATTGCCTCTACTTTTAATATTTTGTGGCACTTTAAAAAATAATGCCTTAAATTATATGTTTTTGAAGGCAGTTTTTAGAATGCCACTAATAGTTAAGTCTTTTGAGGCACTATAGATAGCGCCTCTAACATTGAAAAATAGAGGCACAGTTTAGTGCCGCCGTGTTGAACTATTTGTAGCACTTTATTTGGTGCCTCAAAAGGACCGATCTTTTAGAGGCACTATTTATCAAATGCAACTAAAAGTATAACATTAAGGCACAAATAAAGGTGCCACCAATGGTTTACCTTTAGAGGCACTCAAATGTGGCTCTAATAGTTGACTAATTGTGGCACCATTAATTATGCCTCAAATACATAGTTTTTTTAGGCACAAATAAAAATGCCACAAATGGTTTATCTTTAGAGGCACTCAATTGTGCCTCTAATGATTGACCAACTATGACACCATTAGTTGTGTCTCAAATGCATAGTTTTTTGAGGCATAAATGAAAGTGCCTCTAATGATTTAAATGCATAGTTTTTAGGCCCAAATGAAAGTGCCACAAATTGTTTGCCTTTAGAGGCACTCAAATCGTGCCTCTAACAATTGACCAATTATGACACCTTTAGTTGTGTTTCAAATGCATAATTTTTTTGAGGTATACATTCCATTGTCTCTAATGTTTAGCCGCTCAAATAGATGATCATTTTACTCACTAAACATGCCTCAAACTGATCATCCGTTTAAGAAATGCCGCCGTCACGAGTTTTTAGCCGCCGTTGTTTCCTACATGCTGACGTACCACGTGGCCTGCAGCCTGCAGGACCAGCCGTTCACCGTCGCCGGCGGCAAAGCGGAGAGGGAGCATACCACAAGCGGCTGGGAGTAGTCGGCGCGTGTTGCTCCTCCTGCTGGCTGCTAGCACTAAAGACAACATGTCCTCGCATTGTTGTACAGCGAACTACAGAAGAGAGACTAGAGAATGAGTACGGTGTGAATGAGTGAATGAACGTGATGCAGGCAAATGCGGGCGTAGGAAATTAACCGAAGTTTTGGTTTTTGCATTCTTAGTTCAAGAGGGTGGCCTAAACGATTTAATTCCCAATGGGCGTAGAAAACTTCCACATGATAAGCTTCAGTTTTTAGAGACGCTACAAGTCGAGATAATCATATACACGACGAAAAGAAACCAGTGGCCTACACGAGTTGGTATTTTCAGTATACATCGCATTTCAGTATTTCACTTGTATACTTCTGTTGGCATCATGACATTGATATGTATAACAAGACGGAAATTTTATTCTCAGATCGGTCGCTGATTTGCAAAACCCGGCAGGAGGTGTAAACGCGTGTTGTCAGCCAGCTTAGAATCGTATCAAAAATTCAAAATGTCTTACAGATCAAACCGTTTGTCCGATTTAAAATCCGTTTTCATCGTTGAACTAGTCGCGACGAGATCTTTAAAACTTACATGCTAAAAACTGGATAACTTTCGTGTTATTAATGGATATATGTCTTATTCACATAATTCTAACATGCATGATCTAAAGTTTTTATTGCATTATGCTTGTATATGCAATAAGAAATAGACTTGACAACCCGTGGCAACGCACGAGTATTTAACTAGTACAGTTTAATTGTACCGAAGATGTGTGAAATCTTAATCTCTTCATCCAAAACTAAGTGAGTTAGATTTTTCTAAATTCGCATGTTATATTTTAATGTGTGTGTATATATATATATATATATATATATATATATATATATATATATATATATATATGTGTGTGAATCTTGACAAATACAACTAATTTAGTTTCGGACAGAGAGATTATTTTGTTTAGCAAAATATTGCAGAGAAGTACATACAAGTGAACACGGACATCCAATTTTTTCAGATGATTACAGTGACTTGTAGCGGTATGTGGTGAACATTTTTTTATAGGTTTTGATGAAGTGTAGAAAACGTACCAAAGAGGAAAGAAGTTAGAGAGTGAATAGCTATTTCTAACCGTATGAATACAAAGCACGTGCCCATATATTATGTGTTACATCTATTTCAAAAATTCAGGACAGCTATTTTAACCGTGTGTCCATATATATATTTTTTGTCATTCCCTCATGCAACAACAATAGTCTGGTTCAAACTCGATAGGTATTGTTCTCAAGCTAACCATCGTATGTGTAGGCCAACGCGCAGCGAGTCCTGCTCAAACGATAGTGTCCTCAAATAACTAACCATCGTGGCTTACTAGGCCTCCGCCACCACGCGCGATCAATCGAACACCTGGGCGTCGGCTAGACATGGCCGACGATCGAGGCTTGTCGGAACCATGGCAGCAATCAATCGGAGTAGACGGAGGCGACCAGGCAGATGATGCAGACGTGACGGCCTGAGGTGCTAGCTCGCGAGCCATTGATCGACTCCACATATTCTTCTAGCGCATCCTTCTAGGCTCTAGCACATCCTTGATGTGGTGCCCCATTTTTGGTGCTTGCTCGTGGCCGTGGTAAGTGACTAGAGCGTGGCCATGCCCATGTCGAAGCAGCGGCGAGACGTAGCTAGGAACTCATTGGGGCTGACTCGGTCGTCATCGATGAAAACCGCACTGCGCAGGAAGCCAGTGGATGCCGAAGTTGCAAATCTCATCGGGTGCATTTCACAAAACCAGTTCCGTAAATAAAATTATCCATCTACATGTAAGATTTTTTGACCATGCTTTAAGCTATTTGAACCATTCTACGATTTCTCTTCTCGCCCATTCATCCTCTCCTTTTCCTACGGCACTAGGATAAGAGATTATAAAATTTCGGGACCGCCACAACTCCTCTTTAGCAAACGACTACTGCTCGAACTAATTTCCAAAAAACTAATGTTGTTGGAGGACATATAGGATTGTTGCTCCCCAAGTAGTTAGCAATTCATAACAAAATAACCATGAAAAAAGATTTTAGGTGCTCTGCTACTTAAACTAACTGACAAAAATAATGGCAGTAGATTGAAAAAAAGATTTTAGGCTACGTAGCTCGGGAACGCTACATATTGAAACACCAATAGATCATTGTTCTCTTTGCTGGCATGAACGTACGAGGGTGGCGTCCATGGCCATTGGCAGCAAGACGATGACCTCATTTATAACGAGATTAGTAGATAGATAGATTTAAAAGGGATTTTAGAAAAGAAAAAGAAAATAACTTCACAAAAAAAATGCGAAAGTCCTGATGGGCCTGCCCATAGTCCGTAGTGGACCGGGCGTGACCACCCCTCTCTGATCGATCCCGGTCCCACCCCATCGATCCACACCTGCCTCGCGCCCCTCTCTCCTCTTCCCGACCCACCTTCCAACGCTCCCGCCGCGAGCCTCGCCCGCCTCGCCTACATTACAGCCGCCTCCTCTCGCCACACCCGGCGCGCCACCTCCGAGCCGCAGAGCACCCGCGCGCCTTCGCCGGCCTCCTCCTCGCCTACCGTCGGCCCGTCCTCGCCTCCGGCCAACATCGACGCCACCTTCCTCCGCTGCCCCGACCCGTGATCGCCGCTGCGAGAGCCGGCCGACGATCCGTCTCTTCGTTGTAGAGGCCCTCTCGAGTTCGCCGGCCCCCGCGCGTCCCTCCCCCCATCGTCTCGGAGCACCCAAACACGCCGTCAGTAGGGTTCCGCGCACGTCCTCGTCTGACCGCGACGCGTCTCTTCTCGTATTGCAGAGCGCACGGTGTCGGGCCTGAAACGGCGCCTCGACGACGTGGTTGCGGCGTCTGATGCGGCCACGGCCGAGCTCGAGGCCGCCAAGTGCGTGCGGGAGGCGGCGGAGACGGAGCTGCGTGGGAGCCAGGTGCAGGCCTCTATAGCCGCCGCGACCATCCAGGCACTCGAGGTTTGTCTCTCCTCGTCTTCCTCACCCCCGAATCGGGAAATTCATCAGCGCCTGTTTGCCTAATTTTGGTTTGGCTCCTGCTCGAACCCTGCACAAGCCCTAGCTTGTGGTATACCCAGGCTACCTCAGGTATAATTTTCTAGTGTGACCAGCCCTCGAGGAACTTCTATGTTTAGGATTTAGGTTTAGGCTTATGGTGATGCTGTCCTGATTGGTGTTTGCCAATTGGATAGAGGATTTTGTCTATCTGTTGTGCTAGTTCTTAGTCTAGTATTATAGTTTTTATCTCATGAACATGTGCTAGGTTCTAGGACTTGTGTGGACTTGTGCTAGTTTTTATTGATGAATCCATGATATGATAATCCTTGTTTTCTCTATTTTCCATTTTTTCAGAACAAGGGGAGCTATTGTTAGCTTGAGGAAGGAGCAACCATTCATTTGTACTTGTGCTGTTGGTAGCATATGTGATAGCAATGAGGGATCAAAGCAGGTTACTACACCTTCAGGGCACTTCGATTTTTCTGGTCTCTGTCACAAATCAATACATATCATCAAGGAAAGAAGAAATTCAGGCATTGTACCGATAGGGGCACTGCAGTTTGGTGTTTGTAGGCACAGAGCTGTCCTAATGAAGGTACCTTGTTGTTCCATTATCTGAACTTGTTTTCCGTGTTTGCTGTTTGAGGCTTTGACATGCAACCTTGTCTATTGTAGTACTTATGCGGCCGGGCAGATCCCCCAATTCCTTGTGAGCTTGTGAGGGGGCATCTTGACTACACCCCTCATGCTTGGAATGTTGTCCGTGTTAGACAAGGGGGCGACTGGTTAAGAATAGTAAAACCAGGTTAATAGTATCGGCTACAGCTTCCCTGCGGTGAGTATTCTCCTTCTCTCCATGTATCTCTCTTTTGCACAGCGAGGATCAGAGGTGTTGTGTTGTGATAGATAGATTAATACATGTTGTGGCTTGACCGCTTGATTTTAGATTAATATATGAATAACAAAAAAAGCATTCCTGCTTAACCTCATGTTAGTTCTATGATGAAATAGGACCCTATTCTAGATCGTGGTCTATTGGATATGATAACTAAAATAGGTTTATATTTGCATATTCTCTATGATAACTAAAATAGGTTTATATTTGCGTATTCTCTATACCAGAGAGGATTTTAAGGAGAGACCACTGGTAGTGGAGTTTTGGCTCCCGAGTGTAGATAGACCCATTGATTCATGTGTTGGGATTAACAATTCTGTATTTGTCAAGGCGGTAGTAAATGGGGAATACAGTGTCGGCTTTGCATATGATTTTGTTTCCAGTAATTAAGTACCACTGCATTTACATTGCTGATCCTTATTTGAAAACATATCGATCCTATTATATTTAACTGTGTACTTGTTCTTTAAACAAAATATTTTGTTAATGATGCACCGGTTTAGAAAGAACAATGAGGTTCATCCTATTAACAAGCTACTGCACAATCATGACATCTAACTATGTGCGACACAAGTGATTATAGAGTGTCTCCAGGAACATTTGAATTAAGGCCTTTCGACGAGTTTCGATCTTACTAATACTAATTGTTTTTTCCCTTTGTTTGTTTCGAGGCACTACCGAGGCACGGCAAGGACTAGATCTTTGAATGTGGTGGAGCCGGTGAAGTGGAGAGGCAAGTGACAATTTTGCAAGATTCCATAATTGATGAATACATGATGTATGTGTCTTTTGGAGCATCAAGCGGATATGTCTACCGGTGCCGTCATGTTTCGATAAAAGGATTCGTGGCCTCTAGACTGAAGCATAGCCATTCTGAACTTCATGTGTACAACACGTGGGTAGCATAGAGTGTAGATTGGGATATTAACATGAGAAATCACTGAAGGGTGTCACCTGCTTTAATGTGTAATTTGCTCCCAGTTTACAGCTTTACATGACATGACCTTATATTTTGCTTAGTTAAGAAACAACCAATATGCCTACAAGTATCCCAAACAAGAATGGATTATTTTAATTTGAAACTCATTATGTTAAATTTCTAGAAAACATCGTGTATATCTTTCCCTTTTGTTCATACTCACATATCTACTTATATCCAGATACTTATATCTAAATATAGCAGCCGATTGGTATTTCCTTTTATTCATACTCACACTGTGCCTTCCAGCATGCAGGTAGCCGAATCTTATCAATACCCAACCATCCTCTCTCTCTGTGTGTGTGTATGGTTCACGCTCGGGAAAGAATGGTGGAGGCATTAGCCTTTTAGGGGTATTGTTTCCTGAATTTTTATCTGTCCTTTCACCTACTGATTTAATGTATTTGTCACCTACGAGTACCTTGCTGCAGGGTAGGTGAACTTCATGTTGGATCTATGAACTCCTTTCAGCTAGATACTCATATTACGTTTTCGCAGTTGATCATTAGCAGTTTAGCCCGTGTTTTTTTAGATTGTTGATTGTGGACAGCAGGCCAAGCATCAGAACTCTAGAGTCAGTTTGACAGAAGGTATTTTCTTTCTATTTTGATATGTTGGAACATCATTCAATCGAAGGAGTCCATTTGAAGTATAGTTGTTTCTCCAAAAAGGTGTTTGTTGTCCATCTTTCATATATATTCTAGTTACTTCCGTAACATGTTTGATTGCTTGCAGCCCATCAATGACATGGAATTCATAAGACAGTCCAAGGTTGATGTTACAACATGGTCGCAAGCTATAGCTACTTATGATGTTCCACATCCTTAGAAGTACAATTTGATTCCACTGCAGCTCTAGCTATGCAATCACAATGCTATTTAAAGTTTATATGTGCAATCTATTGGTCTCAAGCTATGTATGACTATTGTAATTTGACTGTAATAATTTGAGTGAAATTTAAACATCTGCATAAACTACTGTAATTTGAGTGAGCGATGTATTTGTTTGTATATTGTGATTTGTATTGATGGGATTTGAGTGCAATACCTGCTGTAATTTGACAGTTGTGAGCCATTTTGAAAATTTAACTGCTGTAATTTGACTTCTGTTAGCTAAATTGCTACTGTAATTTTATGGTTGTTATCTTTTAGAGGCACTATGGATAGTGCCTCAAGATGAGTTTAGAGACACTATGGATAGTGCCTCAAAGTTGGTTTTGAGGCACTATCTCTTGTCTCAAAAAGTTGGTTTTTAGAGGCACTAGTCATAGTGCCTCAATTGACTAGGATTTAGAGGCACTCTAATTTGTGCCTTAAGTTGGTTTTTGAGGCACTAGTCATAGTGCCTCAATTGGCTAGGATTTAGAGGCATTAGTCATAGTGCCTCAATTAACTATGATTTAGAGGCATTTTTTAAAACTGTCTCAAAAAACTTTTACCTACACGACCGTTCCCGACGTTTTTTTAGTGCCTCAAAAACTTAATTGTGGCACTAATTTAACTGTTGGATGCACTTTAGACTGCCTCTGGATACTGTATGTCCCATAGTGACCCGAGCGGACGCACCGCCCCGACAGGTTGGTTGCGTGCTGGTGCTGGACGCGGCTCATTCGCGCGGTCACCGTCGTCCCGGCATCGTCATCGTCATCTACCTAGCCGCGCGCGTCGCGACGCCGTCGGTCCCGTCGCAATCGCATGGTGGTGCCCCGATCGGCCTCGTTCCGTCGTTCTCCTTCCTTTCTTCCTGCGAGGTGGTCGCGGAAAGAGGGCGCAGGCCGAGCCCAGCGAAGGCCGTGTGGGGGCGGTCGTGTCTGCCCCCCACGTACGCGTCCGTCCGGCGCGTGCCCACCGCCACCGCCCGTGCCGGGACCTTTTCCTCTGCTGGGGTGGCGCCGGCCTAACCGCGGACCGGGACGTCCCACCGTCGCACATGGACGCCCGTGGCCGTTCTGAGAGTGGCGATCATAACACGGCGTTGCCGCTGGTTATTAATTAATAGCTTCCGATCTGCTCTCGCTACATAAGTTACCATGGCATTCCAGCTGGGATAATCTGGTCTCGTACGTGCCGCATTGTCTTGGCACGGCTAGCGGGCTTGCTTGACGGCTTCTCCTGACCGACCGTTTCCCCCCTGGACGTTTACGGCAAGTGAATTGCTGATCGATCACATCATCGTTTTCGACAAGATCTATGCAGGTACCTTGTCTCTCGCAGTCGTGCAACGAAACATTGTGCGCTGATCGATAGCAACCACTGGGGACAGCTAGCGCTAGCTATTGGTAAGAATGTAGCAGTAGTAGTAAGATGGCTTTGAAGCATACGAAGAGAACACGTAGCAGAAAAGAAAGGTGTCTTTCTATACGCTTTTTCTATATGGTAGAGAAAGATGAAGATGAAAGCTGTCGAGATGCTTAGTATTTCTTATTATGAAAGGGGAGGGAGGCCTCTAGCTAGAGGCTAAATACCTCTGAGGGCGTCTACTTCATGCATGTGACCGTGAGACGGCTCGCAGTTTTGGCGGTCCATACAGGAAATTAAGCTGGAGATACGACAAGGAGTGTCCTTCACCATTGAGAATGGGAAAGGCACACTACTCTGGTTGTATTCATGGCTTGACGGATACCCTTTTAGGATATTTTACTGACACCTCGTCATGATCTACGTGGACCCGACGCTATCCGTTGTTGCGGTGGCCCAGGAAGGGTCCTTGCTCGTTGCCTTCCGGGGGACCTTTGTGTTGGATATATGCCCTAGAGGTAAGAATAAAAGTAGTTATTATTATATCTTTGTGTTTATAATAAATGTTTACATTCATGCTATAATAGTATTAACCAAAAACATGAATACTTGTGTGATTTGTAAACTAAATTAGAGTCCCTAGTAAAGCCTCTTCATAATACTAGCTTGTTGACTAATTGTTGCCTGTCAAAACTCACCGGCGAGTAGCGACGAGCAACACGAAGAGCCGGGAGGCTCCCAGAACTGCTGGTGGGCCCTGGTCCCTCGGGCGACGGCCCGCAAAACTCCGGCACACGTCCTGGCTTGGTTCGAGGGCGTGCCACCTGACCTATACTTGGTCAGGAAGGTGAAGGATTGCTCCGATTGATTTCCTGCATGGTAAACAAGTATACGTAAAATTCGAGCCGTGACCGGCTCCCAGGTTTCCCTGTAAATCGGCTCCTAGAGCCGATTGTCCCATGGTTCTGCATTAGATTTACGATAACATGGGGTTTTGCTTGATCACTACAAGTTAAATCGATCTACGTTTAATGTTTTCACCACGTAATCGAACGCGTCCTACACGTAATTGAGCTGGTATGTACAAAGATGAAGAATATTAACCCTAGAGGAGGCCTAATAACCAACGTAAAGTCAATTCACGAACAACTTCTCTAGAACGAATAAACCACGTCCCTACGCATTTCGGATTGTTCAACCCGTTTGTAAGGCGACTCACGTAGATATCAAACTAAACCTTGGCGAGCAAGGCACAACCATAATGATCGAATCGGCTAAATAAAGATCAAGCAAAGTGCTACCCTTGCACTTGGGAAAAGGTGCAAAGGTAGCGAGATAACTAGAGGTAGCATAACTTCGATAATAATGAAAAGAACACCGATGCTAGCCTCAAACAATCTATGATAATGGTATTACTGCGCCATCAACAACGCCAAGACGCAGTAAAACCGTGTAACGATAAGTGAATCGCCTAGATCGCAAGATGCGATCTAGGCAACATATTACTACCGAAAGAAACCCTAGAAACAAGGGGTGGCGATGCGCGAGATTGTGTTTGTTGTGAACGTGGTTGTCCTCCTTTTTCGATAACCTTAGGTACATATTTATAGTCCGAGACTCTCTACTTTTGGAATAACTCTACAACTCTATCTTTACCTAAACCGAAGCCTAACCTGAAACGAAACCTACTATGATACAAGATACACGGGCTTAGCCCAATTTTACGTACTAGGCCGATCCAACAACACGTTGAATATCGCATCTTCCAAGCCCATCTTGATCACGGCCCATCTCCTTGGCCAAAATATGGTGATAACACATGCCCCCTGGTTTTGGCAATGATAATTCCAAAACCACTGTGTTTTCCTCTTCTCCTCTTTTTTTTTGTAAGGCTGCGGCGTTGACGAATCGCGTGGCAAGAGAATAAATCACGCTACCCCTTCATCATGATGCCCTGTCTTCTCAACTCCTCCGCAGTGCATGATTTGACGATTTTGGCAGCGCAATCTGGGAAACCGCTATAGCATTGAACCGTCTCTCCACTATTCCCCTTATTTAAATTCGTCTGAGCAGTTCGCAGTCCCCATCTTCCTCCAGTAGCCAAAAAACCCTCTTCCTTCGTCGAAAAAACCCTCTTTCTTTGCCATGGCCTCCTCTGCTTCCTCTGGCCTGTCTTCCCACGCCTCCAACAGCATCAGTGACCGAGAGACGACACCAGAGCACCCGCCTACGGCGGCGTACAACACTCTCGCCCCACAATGGTGGGACGAGAGGGGTTGGGACTTCGCCGTTTGGTCGGAGGACGACGCGTCCTTGACTGACGGCGAAGAAGACCTGCAGTTCCTTGCTGATGGGGAACTGGAGGGGGCAACGGCGCCACGTCTGGGGCGTCGATTCCTCCAAGAAGAGGAGGAAGAGGAGGACACCTCCTCCGAGGAGTACCAACCGGTGAAGTACTTCGCCGGGTCCGGTGAAATAAGACGACGACGAGGCGAGGAGGCTCCTCGACTTCTTGGCAAAGGCATCAAGACGACGCGGTAGCGTGCGAGGATAAGCGCACAAGACGGCGGCGGCGGCGACCGACCTCGGCCTAGATTAGGAACCAGTAGTAGCCGTAGTAGTAGTAGGTCCCCTTTTGTAATCCTCAGTCGCTTGTAAGCAATCTGCTTTTGAATGAATGAATGAAAAATCCGTTTCTCGCAGATTGTCTTTCCGCCCCAATTTTGTCGATAACACAAATACGTCGATGCTCCAGGAGCCGATAGCAACGCATCGGCTTTCACCGTACGTTCTCACGGTCAACCAAGCTATAACTCAAAGAGCCGATGCACATCGGCTTTCCGAAATCGTTGACAAGGTCAACTCACAAGAGATACTTAGCAAACCTAAACGGCCACTTCTTAGTTTCCAAGCGGTAACTGCGACTCTCTTCAAAAGGCGACCTAGATCTAGATCCAACCGCCCACCGGACGGATCGAGCTCACGGAACAAGAACCCTCAATCCTCAATCTGCATAGATCCATCTCCGCCCGGCAAACCAGATGGAATCATCCAACACCAACCTGGAGGTCTCCTGCCTCAAGGTACGCCTACCTCGCGGTCACGAGCAATTAGAATTCAATGGCGAACACCGAATTAATGCCTTTATTCTACCATTAAACTTTCTAGGTTTCACATCCTCGCGCATCCTTCTCTCCCAAATTCTCTCTGTCTCGGCCTCGTCTGATTCTAATCCTGCCCATCCGATTTCTTGCGCAAATAGAATCCCTTCGTAAGCCAAGACCTAGATCTGAACTCCCGGCCAACTGCCATGAGCCTGGCCTAATCCCCCCGAACACCGGGTCTCTGGTTCAAGAGAGTAGAGCTACCAATCCCAATGGGAAACTACGGGATAGCCGATGCCTTGCACTTATCATTGTCCCTCTTGAAAAACATGAGAACCTTCAAAACCATCGGCTATACAGTCCGGCGCCTGCGCTTTATGTTCGGTCATGGCCCTATGTCACCAACTTTGTTAGATGTGGTGATGATCACCGCTGGATGTTACATCACCCAGCCCCTCCGCTTTAAACCCAAAGTACCTTACAAGCTGTCTTCTAAAACAGATTGCATAACAAGCGGGTGCCTACCTCCAACGCCATATGAAAACAAAGGGCCTGTCTCGGAGAAAGAACATACGACCTTCCTCAACTTCCTTGGAGCATTTCATATTCATGGCCCTTCCAGCTCCCACCAAGAACTATCTTTCCTTATCACGAATCGCCAAAGGTACCCAACTTGGCATCGGCACTTCCTCGGAGAGGTCGATATCTCCGGTTGATGTCATTAAATTTGTTCTCGCATAGCAATCAAAACAGGTGGACCTTGGTGGTTCATTCGGTTATGGGCTCATTGTACTTCCAAAACCATCCCGACTTCCCCTACAGCGAGTTGTACTTTTCCGGATGTTAAAGGAAGCAGATCCGATGCACTAGTTATGGCCAAGCTTTGTACAGTTGCAGGCAGCAAACTATCCCTAAGGAAGCAGCCAAGTGGTTCAGCACTTTCTTCCAAGGCTGGACAATCTAACTTCTTCCCTTATATGGAAGAATCGAACATTTCAAAATCCACTCTCCTTGAGCTAGATAACTTTGCCGATTACACCAAAGACTCGGCAACTCTTTTCCATTGTGATCCGTCTGTTTCCTTCCGGTTGGCATGAGCACATCCAATGTAATCAAGCACAGGTATGAATTCTACCGGCGGTCGTAGTGTCCCGGCAATTTGGCCTTGGCAAGTACCTCCCATCTCTTTCTCCATCATCTTACTGGAGTGCAGGCCGACTCGATCCTCTCACGGTCGGTGCTACTCTTTCTTTGATGCTCGACCATCCCTATTCCAAATGACCTCACCTTCTCTTCATCAAGCGGCTTCAAGGTGGATGATGTGGAAACCCACGCTTCGGGAAGGCTCGGGACCGTTATTGAAACAGCTGACCGACTATGACATCCCGTGGACCAGGTACCACTACTTGTAAATTTTCTTGATGCAGCCCGAATTGATCCTTTTATTAATCCACTCTTTCTCTTTGCAACAAGATGGCCTCGAGCCTACGCGGTGATGGCTCCCTTTCGAAGTTCTTCCCACCAGCTCTGTGGTTCTTTTCGCAAAGACTCGCCACCTGAAAAGGTCATAATGCGAAACGATAACCCCACAATCGGCTTCCAAGAAACCAGCTCCTAAGTCACCCCCTCGAGTTCACTAAAACCAGACGATGGTGAGGAAGGTAGCTGCTAGGAAGACTTTGAGGCGCGAGCCCTTCTCCGACGGCTCGCATGTAAGCTAATTCAGGCCTTGGTCGATCCTTGTCATTCTTCATTCTTGCAGACATGCTCGCTTCTTGGTTCTCCTCTTACAAAGGCTTCCGTCAAGACACCTCCGTGAGGACACTCGGACTAATCGAGAAGAACTAGGCCCAACGGATTCGAGAGGACCATCACACCCAGCCAGATTCACCACCATCGGCTTCGGAAAAGGTCGGCTCTGAACCTCGCCCCGAGCACCGTGAGGCGGGGCCAGCATGAGTCCCAAGAGAGCTGTAAGGACAACAAGCTTCTTCGTCGAGCCAGAGGTTTCAAAATCACCGCCTTCATACTCCTCCTACTTGTTTCCTTTTGTCTACCGATTTATTGTTATTCAGCTAAGAACATCCTTTATGCGCAATGATGTCTTGCAGGACAACAGGCGAGGCGTCGACGCCGGATCCGGGAATCCCAGGTGTAGATGAACGGCTACCACTCTCGCCAAGCCTCCAGAACGCACACAAAACCGATGGTCTCCTCATCGGCTATCCCTCGATCTTAGGAGAGGTACGTTTAGGTTCTTCGGCCCATCCTTACACGTTTGGATGCATCGACGCTTTTCGGCTGCGAGTTGTGATCTTTCAGATTTCGTCGTTCGACCACGAATCCATTGAACCAACTCCTCTGTTGCCGCTGAACCACAAGCCAGGGTTGCTTCACCTCAATTCCGTCTTAAAACCTCTTTGTCCTCCCGATCGAGGAGTTGATCGAGGTTCGAGGAAGTGAAGGCGTTCTTGCGAAATTCAGGACCATCTTCCAGAGCATTGCAAGTGAAGCTTTGGTCAGTTGCCGTCTGTCCTTCTTCGGGACACGCAGTGAAGTTAGCTCGTGAAAGGATCAATCTGCACGCCCAACTTCCGTTGAAAGCGATATTGCGCATGATGTCGCCAACGAGAAAAAGGCTTTGGATGCTAAACGACACCTCCGTCGATCGCCGAGCTCGCATCCTTGAAAAAGGAGTGGAAGATCTTGAGGAGAAGGTCAGGGTGACTAAACAGCTCATCCGCGACAAGGAAGAATCCATCGCCCGTTCCCAAGACGAGGCGGAAGGCCTCAAAGCTCAATCGAAGACCGATTTGGCGGATACGTGCTCGAGCAAGCAGCTAGTGATGGGTAAGGATGAAGATGACGGCCGAGATCGCCGAGGTGGATCGTGTCCGTCTTGACGCCCTCCACGCCTTGAGGCATTTCTTGATGGCTTGTACGTAACCGCATCTGTTTGTAGCGTGTGTGTGAACCTCGGTCATCGATTATACATTTTGCTTTTATTCGCCGATTTTCAGCATCGCCCCATATTTTTACCGTCCATCGTCTCACGTGCTTTTTAGCCGATTTCATGTATCGGCCCTCAAGTTTTATCAGTCCAACATCCCACATGCTTGGGAAATATTTCTTGAGATGTTGACCGTTGGCCGCCATTGGGAATTTCACGCCCGTCAAGCTCCTCAAGCATGTACGCGTTTCCTCTTAAAACTTGGTCGACCAGACGGCCGTGCCAATTTGGAGACCATTTACCATATGTTGCATCCTTAGTCCCCAAGGGCAACATGACTTCCCATACCGGATCACCAACGTGGAACTCCTTTGGCTTCACTTTCTTGTTGTATGCACGAGCTACTTTGGCCTTGTTCTCTTTGATTTTCTCCAATGACCATAGCCTCGGTTAAATCCTCCACATCACTCATCGTGGTTGTATTCTTGATCGTTAGATCGTCACGAAAAGTGACGCGCCTCGATCCAGCTGTAATTTCCCAAGGCAATACGGCTTCTTGTCCATATACTAGGTGATATGGTGAGGTTTTAATCGCCCCATGGCATGACATGCGATAAGCCCACAATGCCTCTGACAAAACCTCATGCCAACGCCTAGGGTGCTCGTCGATTTTTCTCTTGATCAGCTTGATGAGGCTCACGGTTGACGCTTGACTTGCCCATTTGCTTGAGCATAGTATGGAGATGATCTAATCAGCTTGATCCCCATGTCCTCGCAGAACTTTCTAAACTCCTGAGAAATAAAGACCGAACCTCCATCGGTCGTGATAGTTTGGGGAATCCCGAATCTATGGATGACATGTTCTTTCACAAAATTGATAACATCCTTCGAATTTACTGACTTCATCGGGACAGCCTCCACCCATTTAGTGAAGTAGTCAGTGATGGCCAAAATCCACATGTGGCCTTTGCTTGATGGAGGATTGATTTTGCCGATCATGTCCATGCCCCAACCTCGGAATGGCCAAGGCTTGATGATGGGGTTCATTCTTGCTTGGTACCATCTGGATTTTCCAAATTTCGACATGCTTGACACCCTTTGTAGTAGTTGAAGCAGTCCTCAAGCATGGTGGGCCAATAAAACTGATCGCTGATCAACCATTTCATCTTATGAGCCGATTGGTGAGTTCCACAGTATACGCCGTACCTCGTGTAGGAGCCGATTGGCCTCATTGTCCCTGGGCATTTGAGCAATAGCCCTTCCAGTCCTCAGAAACATGTCATCCCCAATAAGCACGTACTTCATGGCTTTGTACCTTATCCGTTTAGGTGCCCCAGCCGAATCCTTCAAGTAATTGAAGATATCGGCTCTCGATCGTCGACTTCGAGGAACGAGCGGCTGGCTCCTTCTACAACGTCCTTGTAGCTGAAGCCATCTGCGCAAGATCGTTCGCCTCGGTATTCTGCGATCGTGGGATCCAAGTGAAGTTTATGTCGGAATTGCGCCATCATCGCGGCAGCCATAATGGGAAGAGGGACTCGCTCTCGCACTTGTAGTGCTCAAGTGAGCTGAAATCACCAACTTGGAGTCTCCAAAATTTCCGCTTACGCTCCGGCTTAGGAGTAACTTCATTCCTTGCGTATCGCCTCGTACTCGGCTACATTGTTGGTGCGAGAGGTAGACAACTGATGGAGAAGGAAAATGTTGCCCCGGCGACACGAGTAAAATACCGATGCCGCAGCCATCTGGCAAATCGTCTGTCGAAAAACATAGCCCACGCTCTTATGGGCCAGTCTTTGCTATGTTAGTGTTGATCCTTTCGGCGATAAGATCGGCCCGGCCTTTGTCCCTTCATCGCTTTGGCGGGTTGATACGGATGTCAAACTACGATAATGCAAACATCCATTTGCCCGATCGGCCTTTTAACATAGGGCCAGAAGCGTGCTTTATGACGTCGATTTGCATATAATGATGATCTCTGCGATAGCAAAATGTGGCGCTGACTTAGTGCGGTGAAAACAATGAGAGGCACAACTTATCGATATCGGGATACCTTGTCTCGCGTCCGGCATCATACGCTTATGTAAAATACGACTCGCTCCAGCCCATCATAAACTTGCACCACCACCGAGGCGATGGATGTGTCGAGCCGACTCTTGACAAGTAAATGTAGAAGCGGCTTTGTCCGGCTGAGGGTGGAACCAACCTTGGTGGCTTTGTCGATATTCTTTGATCTCGTCGAAGGCTCGTTGTTGTTACGCCCCCATGAATTCCTCGTCGGATTTGATTTTACTAGTCCATGAGCGGTTCTATCCTCCTGACATTAGAGATGAATCTTACGTGAAGTTGATCTTGCCGATGAGAGACTGCAGTTCTTTCTTCGTGGTGGGTGGCTTCATCGTTACGCCTCCTCGACTTTTCAGGCTGATCTCAATTCGCGTTCATGGACCAAAACCCAAGAACTGACGGCCGTCACCCGAAGGCACACTTCTTTGGATTCATCCGTGGGCGAATTTTCTTGTTCGGTCTAGGACCAGCGTCGAGATCGTCTAAGTGTCCTTCGCTGAAGCGCAGACTTGACCACCACGTCATCGATGTAGATTTCCGGCTTGCCGATCAGATCATGAAAAATATAATTCATGGCTCTTTGAGTGGCGTGGCATTCTTGCCCAATCCAAAGCGTCATGACTACATACTCGAACAACCCCAGCGACCACAGGACTCACGAATGCAGTCTTGTGTATGTCTTACGGAGCCATGAAGATCTGGTTGTATGCATTGCCGTCCATGAAGCTCAAAATCTTATGACCAATGCTGCATTGATTAATGTTTACGCCACGGCATCGGATACTAAATCCTTTGGGGTAGCTCTGTTGAGATCCGAAAATCTATGGCCACGCCAGCATCCTTCTTCTACAGTGCGATACTAGAAATCCACTCGGCATACTGCATGGCTGATCAACTTGGCATCAACATTTTCTCGACCTCTTTCTTGACTTCTTCGAATTTGACCTTCATCATCGTGCTCACGCTGCGAAAATGGCGAAATCCTTTAATGAGCGGGAGATGCTCGATGATGATCTGTCTAACCGGGCATCTCTGTAGTCGAGCGGCGATGGATATTGTTTCAGCAGGCTATCGCCGGGTCCCGCGAACTCGGATCTAACTAACTGGCGATAAATGTTGGTCGTGGCTTATCCCGGGACCAATGTCGATCTCTTCTAGCTCATCGGCGGATGTAAACCCATACCCTAGCTTTCGTCACTGTTAAATCGACGCTAAACACAGGCAAGCAGCGGTAGGTGAGGATAACAAAAATAATTTGGGCGATTGCTTGAATCATTGCCCCTGTATTAGTCAGGGCGATTTACACCTTATTGTTTTACGGTGGCGAGCATCTCTCTACGACTACATGAGCCGCTTGCGATCGCTGCTTTTATTTTTTGGCGATCGCGAGGATCGGTAGTGCCGTGAATGATCGTGGGCTTTCTACTCTGTGGGGCGAGTGGATAAGACCAGCCTCACCCCGTTTTGTAGCTTCAATGCGCTCACGGCCGTCTAAATTGATTCAGATCGGCTCTTGGTCTCACCACTTCCCAGACGTTCATGACTATGGAGATCTCGATAGAATCATCTGCGTGGATGACCTCCACTTCATCTCCGTCCCACTGGATCAGGAACTGGTGCATCGTGGATGGAATGCAGCAATTAGCGTGAATCCAATCCCTTCCTAGCAAGACAGTGTAAGTGCTTTTGCTGTCGACGAAAAATAGCGTGATGCGGTTTTCCTGCCCATCGGGTCCACGTTGATCGCCTTGCGTTTCGACCCACCGTTGAAGTTAACGGACGTGGCGTTGGTTTGATCGGATCTGCGGTGGGCGTCCCAAACATCGTAGCATGGGTATGGCATGATATTGACCGCTCGGTGTCCACCAACATCTTCTTGACGGGTTGCCCATTGATTTAACCTCGCGGTGCAGGCTTTCGATGTTCGTAACCCTTCTCGTGGCTTCTCAAAGATAACCGGCCGTGGACCGCAATCAGCTGCCCTTTGGTAGCTCATCGGTTCTTAGCGCGTATTCAGCGGAGTACAAACACCATGTTTGTGCCGGCCGATGTCTTTGCATCGGCTTTTACCGGTTGGCGCCACTCTTTCCTTATCGAGCGTCTTCGTTTCAAAGTCACCTCGCTTTACTTTGGCAGCTGATCAGTAGTGCTTTCTTTAAAGCGTGGAATCTGCGCACTTTCCTCCAAGTTCTGCGCAGCACTCTATGCTCAGGTGTGTATACGAGTCCGTCAGGACACCACCTGACGGTGATACTGTCTCCCAGGCGTGCGAATGTGTTGCTGTCAAAACTCACCCCGAGCAGCGACGAGCAACACGAAAGGAGGCTCCAGGCTAACTGGTGGGCCTGTCCCTCGGTGACGGCCCGCAAAACTCCGGCACACGTCTGGCTTGGTTCGGCGTTCCACGACCTATACCAGTCGGAAGGTGAAGGATTGCTCGATTGATTTCTGCATGGTAAACAAGTATCGTAAAATTCGAGCCGTGACGGCTCCGGTTTCCACGTAAATCGGCTCTGGAGCCGATTGTCCCATGGTTCGCATTAGATTTACGATAACATGGGGTTTGGCAGTCACTACAAGTTAAATCGATCTCTGACAGTTTAATGTTTTCACCACGTAAGCGGGCGTCCTACACGTAATTGAGCTTTGGTATGTACAAAAGATGAAGAATATTAACCCTAGAGGCCTAATAACCAGCGTAAAGTCAATTGCGAACAACTTCTCTAGAACGAATAAACCACGTCCCTACGTACTCGATCGTTCAACCCGTTTGTAAGGCACGGCTACGTAGATATCAAACTAAACCTTGGCGAGCAAGGCACAACCATAACGATCGAATCAGCTAAATAAAGATCAAGCAAAGTGCTACCCTTGCACTTGGGAAAAGGTGCAAAGGTAGCGAGATAACTAGAGGTAGCATAACCGGCGATAATGAAAAGAACACCGATGCTAGCCTCAAACAATCTATGATAATGGTATTACTCGCCATCAACAACGCTCGATGACGAGTAAAACCAGGTAGCATAAGTAGATCGCCTAGATCGCAAGATGCGATCTGCATGACATATTCACCAAAGAAACCCTAGAAACAAGGGTGGCGATGCGCCGAGATTGTGTTTGTTGTGAGCGTGGTTGTCCTCCTTTTTCGATAACCTTAGGTACATATTTATAGTCCGAGACTCTCTACTTTTGGAATAACTCTACAACTCTATCTTTACCTAAAAACGAACCTAAACTGAAGCAAACCTACTATGATACAAGATACACGGTTTAGCCCAATTCTACGATACTAGGCCGATCCAACAACACGTTGAATATACATCTTCCAAGCCCATCTTGATCACGGCCCATCTCCCGTTGGCCAAAATATGGTGATAACACTAATAGATGATCACGGTCTCTTGATCATGAACATTTGAGATGTTGTTAATAACAAGATCATATCATTAGGAGAATGGTATGGTGGACATACTCCTATAGATAGCGTAGCATAAAGATCAAGTCATTTTAATAGTTCAATTGCTATAAGCTTTACGATACGATACATAGTAACCTAATTCCTTCGATCATGAGATCATGCTTATCACCATCCTTGGGAAGGATGCTATGATGATATCAAACACCACACCGTAACTAGGTGGCTATAAAGGTGGGTGAGTGTTCGGAAAGTATGAGTTGAGATACATGGATCAAGAGTGAGATTTGTCCATCCATATGAGATAGATATACTCACGAGGCCTCTCGGTGGAATGTCATCCAATTAGCTTGCAAGCATGTGGTAGCTCACAAGGGATCACATATCAGGAGCGAAAAGAGTACTTATCGATGAGGTTGAACTAGGTATGCAGAGATACCGACGATCAAAACCTCGGATAAGTAAACTATCGTGAGACAAAGGGAAATTGGTATCGTATGTAAGTGGTTCATTCGATCATAAAGTAATCATAGAAATATGTAGAACCATATGAATTTCAATTCCTCTATTAGTTATTGTTGGGAGAAGTGTCTCGGTCATGTCCGCATAATTCACGAACCGGGAGACACACTTAAGGATTCGATGTTGTTGAGTAGTTATGGAATGATGAGTAGGAGATCGAATGTTGTTGAGTCTCGGATAGGATCCGGATATCACGAGGAGATCCAGAATGGTCAGGAGAATAAGATTCATGTAAGGAAATTCTGTTTTGGAGTTAGGGAATGATTAGGTGTTTTCATCGAGAATGTTCTAGAAGGTTCGAAGGTCCGGCACTCCGGAGGAAGGGTACATGAATGTGTCATGACAATGTGGAATGGTTGCATCATGTACTAGGTATCATGGCTGGGCAAAATAAAGGAAGAAATCAAATCCTAGTTTGAAAAGTCAGCGCTAATTTGAGAAGTCAAACAACAAGTTTGCTTGGTGGAGGGAGAGTAGGAAACCTACTGGGAGGAGTTCCTTTCCTCCACCCACGGCCAAGAAGCCGACTTGAGGGACTCCTCCCCTTGGCCGCCCTCCACCTATAAAGAAGGCGGGGTGCCCCTCTTCACCTAACACCACCCAAACCTAGCCCTAGCCGTAGAAGCCACCACAAGTCGCCGCCTTCTAGGGTTTCCTCTAACCAGCTGAGTTGGGATCTCCCAAGCCTAGCCTTGCCAAGCTTCCTCCTTGGTGCCTCTAAACCCTAGATTGCCAAGGCCTCTCATAGTCCACCATACCGCTCCAGCTGGCGAAGCCTGCGAGATCTCCCTCACTTAGGTGCGCCATCGTCTGCCGGAATCATGAAGAGTGCTACAACCTCCACTTGCCTCTTTGGAACAAGGAGAGAAGGTCTTCATCGAGTACCTAACGTGTGACCATGCGGAGCGCTGTCGGAAGGATCGTCTGTGATCTTGAGATCGGCAAAATGCGACTACATCACCCGAGAATCTGCTCGTTAACCGCTTTGGAATCTTGAGGATGAGTTCCTCTATCAACTCATTGCTACAATCTAGTAGATAGATCTTGGCTTGTTTGTTTGCATGCGTAGAATTTTATTGTTTTCCATACTACGAACCCCTACGGTGGTATCGAAACCGTGTCTATATGTAGATTTACTGTAGAACACAATGGTCATTGTGGGCGGTGCTTTATTATCAATTACTTCTTGTGTACTTTTCATCTTCGGTATGATGGGATGAAGCGGCCGGCTAACCTTACATGACATCGTTCATGAGACTTGCTCCACGCTCAACATGCAACTTGTATCGCATAAGTGGCTTTATGGTGTTTGTCTCTCCCATCATAGTATAGATTCAATTTAGCGATGCACTTGATAGTTCAAACATCAACGTTGTGGTTCTTGTTCGTAAGTTAGAACAACACTTACGAAAGCCCCAAACCACGTAAAATATGCAAAGAAAATTAGGCGTCTAACTTTGTTTTGCGAGGGGTGTCTTGTGATGTGATATGGCCATGATTATGATTATATTTGATGTATGCAATATTCCCTTATTGTAAGTTGGCAAAGCGGGGAAGCCATATGGTTGTCTTAAATTCGTTAAGACTGCATGTCTATTCAAAGTAGTTGTAATAGTTGAAGGCGGTGGAGCGACAACCATAAGCAGTGCCATTGACCTTGACGCCATACCGGTGATGATGGAGATCATGTTACGTGCTTGAAGATGGAGATCGGAAGCACAGAAGAAAACCATATCATATCACATATTATGAATTCATGTGATGTTAATACTTTATGCATCTTGTATTGCTTAGTTGACAGGTAGCATTATAAGATGATCCTCAGCACACAAATTTCAAGTTTTAAAGTGTTTATCCTTAGTAAGCTTTGCTGAAAGCTTCGTTGTTTGACACCACGTGATGATCGGGTGTGTTAGATTTGCGGTGTATACAACGTGAGCAAGCAGTTGCTCATGCGGAAGCTAAGGTTTGATCTTGTGAGCCTAGCATGTATGACATGGTCTCGGACACGGATCACCGAAGGTAAAGCATGAGTCATATAGTAGATATGATGAACATGTTGATTGTTAGCCATTGAAGCTACATCAACTCTCGTGATGATCGGTTTGATGTGGTGGATTTGGTTCATGTGATCACTAAAACAATTTGAGGGATATTGTTTTGGTGGGAGTTCACTAGATTAATTTAACTATTAATTAGAACTCAATTTGTCATAAACTTAGTCTAAACTATTGCAAATATCTTGTAGATCAATGGAGGCCCTACCATCAATTTTAATGCGTTCCTAGAGAAAGAAAAGTTGAAAACAATGGAAGAAACTTGATTGGTTTACGCCATTTGAGGATCGTCCTCAATCTTTGGTAATTTGACCTATGTCTTTGGATGCATTTGGGTGACCACTTTTGCGGTGATACCGATGAAGTAAGAATGTTTACCTCACTCGGAAGAATCGGTACTCCACCGATTCGATGCTATCTTATATGGTTTGGAATCAGACTTGTAAAAGGTTTGAGAACCATAACCCACATGATATTGTCCGTGAACTCAAAATGATATTTGAGGCTCATGCGATTGAGAGTTAGGAGGGCTTACGAAAAGTTCTTTAACGCAAGATGGAAGAGGCAGCTCCGTCGGTGAGCATGTGCTTCGATGTAAGCACGCATAAACAAACTCCAAAGCTTGGGTATAGTGATTCCTAATGCTTTCGGGATTTACCGTGTCCTCCAATCACTGCCACCAAGTTACAAGAACTTTGTGATGAACTATAATATGCAAAACATAAACAAGACGTTGCCAGAACTCTTCTCCATGTTGAAATCTGTAGAAGTGGAGATCAAGAAAGAGCATAAAGTGGTGTTGGTCAATAAGACCACCAAATTCAAGAAAGGAAAGTCTAAGCAAAAGGGAAACTTCAAGAAGGGTGGTAAGAAAGTTGTCGCTTTTGGCGAAGACCAAGGCTGGACCTAAGCACGATCTGAGTACTTACTTTGCCAAGTGAGAAGGTCACCGGAGCAGGAATTCCCAAAAGTACTTGGCGGATTTGAAGAACGGCAACATCAAGAAGAAAGGTATATCCGATATACATGTTATTGATGTGTATGTCACTAGTACTCGTAGTAGTGCGGGTATTTGATCTTTGGTTGATTGCTCATATTTGTAACTCGAACAAAAGGCGGTGTTGCGAATAAGCGGAAGCTAGCGAAGAGCGAGGTGGCGATGCACGTTGAAAATGGAGCAAAGGTTGATGTGATCGCGGTCATGCGCTAACTCTTCATCTACCATCGGATTAGTTTTATACTTAAATAATTGTTATTTGGTGTATACGTTGAGCATGAACATTATATCGAGATCATGTTTATTGTGAGTTGCTTGTTTAAGTCGAGAATAATGGTTGTTCGATTTATATGAGTAATATGTTTTATGCACATGCACCTTTGATAGATGGTCTATTATTATTGAATCTCGATGGTGGAAATACACATAGTAATAACATTGAAGCTAAACGTTTGAAATTGAGCGATAACCGACCTATATGTAATTGTCATCTTGGTCACATTGAAGTGAAGCGTATGAAGAAACTCCATTAGATGGACTACTTGAATCAATTGATTTCGAATCACTTGAAAGATCTGAAGCATGTCGATGGGTAAAATGACTAAGACTCCATTTTACGGTATGATGGAGCGAGCTACGGACTTGTTGGAAATCATACATACCGATGTGTGGTCAAATGAGCATAGCATGTGGTGGATTATCGTTATGTTCTTACCTTCACGGATGACTTGAGTAGATATGGGTATATCTATTTCATGAAACATAAGTCCGAAACTTTCGAGAAGTTTAAGGAATTTCAAAATGAGGTAGAGAATCAACGTAACAAGAAGATTAAATTTCTCTGATCACGATCACGGAGGTGAATATCTAAGTTACTGAGTTTGGCGAGCATTTTAAGAAATGCAAAATACTTTCAATTGACACCGCGGAAACACCACAGCGTAATGGTGTGTCCGAAACGTCATAATCGAACTCTCTTAGATAGGGTTCTATGATGTCACTTACTGATTCACTATCGTTTTGGGGTTATGCATTAAACAGCCGCATTCACTTTAAATAGGGAACCATCTAAATCCAGTTGAAACGACACCATATGAATTATGGTTTGGTAAGAAACCTATATTATCGTTCCTTAAAGTTTGGGGTTGTGAAGCCTATGTAAAGAAGTTACAGCGGACAAGCTTGAACCCAAAGCGGAAAACTTCGTCTTCATAGGATGCAGAAGGAAACTATTGGGTATACCTTCTATCATAGATCCAGGGCAATATCTTCGTTGCGAATGGATCCTTTCTAGAGAAGAATTTCTCTCGAAAGAAGTGGCTGGAAAGAAAGTAGAACTTCGACAAGGTTGTTGAACCTTCTCTCGAACTTGCGAGTAGCGCAGCACGAAGTAGTTCTGTGGCGCCTACACCAATAAGAGAGGAAGCTAATGATGATGATCATGAAACTTGGTTGAAGTTTCTGAGAACCTCTCAGTCATGAGAACTACGTACCACTCGATTGGTATGATCCGTTATGAGTGTCATGTTGGTGGACAATTGACCCTCGACATATGAGGAAGCGATGATGAGCCCGATTCAATAAATGGCAGGCGCCATGAAATCCGAAATTGGATCCATGTACAAAACCAAGTATGGACTTTGGTGGACTTACTGGGATGGCGGAAGGCTATCGAGAACAAATGGATTTTAAGAAGAAAGCGGATCTTGATGGTAATATTCATGTCTATAAAGCTAAACTTGTCGCAAAAGGTTTCGACAAATTCAAGGAGTTGACTATGATGAGACGTTCTCACGTGAGAAGCTAAATTGAGGATTATGTTGTAATCGCTGCATATTACGATTATGAGATATGGCATATGGATGTCAAAGCGGCATTCCTCATTGGAGACATTGATGAAGAGTTGTATATGATGCAATCCAAGGTTTTTGTCGATCTAAAGATGCTAACAAGGTATCACAAACTTCAACGGTCCATATATGGGTTGAAGCAAGCATCCGAAGTTGGAATCAACGTTTTGATAAGGTAATCAAAAGTTTTGGCTTTATACAAACTTATGGAGAAGCTTGTATTTACAAGAAAGTGAGTGGGAGCTCTGTAGCCTTCTTAATACTATATGTCGATGACAAATTGTTGATTGGAATGATGTAGACCTTCTTAATAGTGTCAAAGAATATTTGAATAATAGTTTTTCAATGAATGATCTTGTGTGACAGCTTACATATTAGGCATAAAGATTTATAGAGATAGTCGGGGCGCCTAATATCATTGTCTAAAGTACATATTTAGACAAAAGTTCTAAAGAGGTTTGGAATGGAAGATACCAAGAAAGGGTTCTTGCCCATATTTTAATCGACCTTGAGTAAAACTCAAAGTCAACAACGCATGGAAGATAGAAAGGATGAGTAAGACTCCTATACCTCGCCATAGGATCTCTAATGTATGCCATGCTATGTACAAGGGCCGACATTGCATATGTTAGTTTGACTAAGCAGGATATCAAAGTGATCGAGGTGGATCATTGGAATGAGTCAAAAACATCATAAGTACTTGAGAAGAACTAAGGATATGGTTCTTTCTTATGGAGGTGATGAGCACTCGTTGTGAATGGTTACACCGATGCTAGTTGGAACACCGTCCGGATGATTCTAAATCATAATATGGATATATTTACTTTGAATTGTCGGCCAATTAGCTGGAGAAGTGCAAAGCAAAGCGTTGTGGCGGGATCTTCAACGAATCGGAATACATAGTTGCCCGGAGGCTTCATAAGAAACATTATGGATGAAGGAGTTCATTCTGAGCTGGGTGTGGTTCCAAGTCTGGACCCAATGTCTATCTCTTGTGATAACATGGGCGCCATAGCCAATGTCACAGAACCAAGGTCACACAAGCGTAAACACATCAAGCTACATTTTCACGCTGTTAGAACATGTCCAAGATGGTGACATAAAGATTTGCAAAGTACACCTGATCTGAATGTGGATCCGTTGACTAAACCTCTCCAGGGCCAAAACATGACGGCACCAAACGCCATGGGTGTTAGGTATATTACCATGTAATCTAGATTAGTTGACTCTAGTGCAAGTGGGAGACTGTTGGAGATATGCCCTAGAGGCCATAATAAATGTAGTTATTATTATATCTTTGTGTTTATGATAAATGTTTACATTCATGCTATAATAGTATTAACCAAAAACATGAATACTTGTGTGATTTGTAAACTAAATTAGAGTCCCTAGTAAATCCTCTTCATAATACTAGCTTGTTCATTAATAGATGATCATGGTTTCTTGATCATGAACATTTGAGATGTTGTTAATAACAAGATCATATCATTAGGAGAATGGTATGGTGGACATACTCCTATAGATAAGCGTAGCATAAAGATCAAGTCATTTTAATAGTTCAATTGCTATAAGCTTTTACGATACATAGTAACCTAATTCCTTCGACCATGAGATCATGCTTATCACCATCATCGGAAGGATGCTTTGATGACATCAAACACCACACGTGTTGGGTGGCTATAAAGGTGGCATAGAGTGTTGGGAAAGTATGGGTTGAGACACATGGATCAAGAGTGGGATTTATCCATCCATATAGCGGATAGATATACTGGGTCCCTCTCGGTGGAATGTCAACCAATTAGCTTGCAAGCATGGACTGGCTCTGAGGGATCACCATATCCGCAGAGGAACGATAAAATAGTACTTACTCGGTTATGAGGTTGAACTAGGTATGTCGAGAGATACAGATGAGTCAAAACCTGTAGATAAGTAAACTATACGTGACGGATAAAGGAAATGAGTATGTCGTATGTAAGTGGTTCATTCGACATAAAGTAATCATAGAAATATGTAGAATACACTATAGAATTTCCGAGGTTTTCCTCTATTGGTTTATTGTTAGAATGTCCTCGATCATGTCCACATAATTCACATGAACAAGTAAGGAGACACATGGATTCGATGTTGTTGAGTAGTTATGGAATGATGAGTAAGAGACCGAATTTTGTTCGGAGTCTCGGATAGGATGTCCGGGATCCTCTGCGAGGGAGAATCTAGGAATAGTGCAGAGAATAAAGATTCATATAAGGAAAGTCACTGTTACCCCGAGTTGGAGAATGATTAGGGTGTTTTCATCGGGAATGTTCTAGAAAGGTTTTAGAAAGGTCAGAACTTCCGGAGGAAAGGGTACATGAATGCTTATCATGACAGTGATGGAATGGTTGCATCATGTACCTAGAGTATCATAGCTGGGCAAAATAAAGGAAGAAATCAAATCCCTAGTTTGAAAAGTCCAAGCGGCAAGTTTCCTTGAGTGGAGGGGTAAATCTACTTGGGAGAGTTCCTTTCCCTCCACCATTCAAGGCGACTTGGGAGAATCC